>CAAKHG010031376.1:0-28435 GCA_901007715.1 Dactylopterus volitans | reverse complement strand
TCATTAGAAGTGTGCGTGTGTGTGTGTGTGTGTGTGTGTGTGTGTGTGTGTGTGTGTGTATAACTAGTGTGGGGAGAAATGTTTCTCTCAGACAATGAAAATAGATAAATTGTCAGCTCAGCCTTCCTTCAGGAAGAAGTTACTTAACTCGTGATTAAGTGTATTACGTTAAGTTTGTGTGTGATAACATATTACAATTTGCTCGGGTTAGTTTTCTCCCCGTGTTTAATCCTGCGTGATCAAACGTTATTCCTTTTGACTCGCTTATGTTCATTGTTCCCCCCATTGCACCAGCCTTGAGTTTTAATGCCTGTGAAAGGTCCTTTCCAGGGATATTAACTCAAATATGTGGCTGCCACAGGATCAGCTGTGTGTAGAATATTTGTTGTGTCTTGTGCGTTATTCCTTTTAACATTTGATGCCGTGTATGTATTTCAACACATGATGCTTATACGGAAATCATAATGTTACTCAAAACTTGTGCAGTTTTAGCACTATCTCAATTTTGTACGTGAGTTTCATTTTATGGAGTGACCACTTATACTGGATGGTTGCTATTGTTTACTTCTTAAATTGTTTTTTGGGCATTTCTACTTTTTTTTTTACATGTATAGAGAGTAACAGGAAAGGCCGGTGGGTGGGCGAGGTGATGTCATGCAGCCAAATCCTGCATTCATTCGCTGTTATGCTTATGAGTTCATGTCTCTCTGTTGTATTTTTTTGGCTTGATTTTGCCAGGAGGATTTTCCTTTTGTCCTTCACTGACTCTCTGCCTTGTTGCTGTCGTCTGCTTGGACCAGGACCAGGACACCTAGCAGTCTACACACCAGTGTAGTACATAGAGTGGCCGTGCAGAGACGACCCTCGAGATGGAGCTCAAGACCAAACAGTGGCGTTGCGTTGAGCCGTGGCCAACTCACAATGCTATAAAAACACAAAACCTTAGCTTGGACCTTTAGCTATTTTGAGGACACTGCATTTGATAGTATTCAGCAGTATTTACAGTATATTGTATCATATATGACCCATCTCGGTACTGGCTATACTTTTTTAATGATTACTCTTGGAATATATACAATTTGAGGTTTATGGTTATATTTCATCTGTCAGTTAGTGAATTAGTTTGTTCGATGATCCGGAAATTACTTTTCACTGTCTTTAACATTGTGTCTTTTACCTTTTTTTCCCCTCAAATTTTTCCTCAGTTTCTCAGAAAATTGCACACAGACCTTTATGAAAAACATTAGGCAATATTTATGTCATGATTATAATATCTTATTATGATTTATTGTAGATCCTAAAACACATGTAGAATATAATGTGTCCTCTGCTGCTCAGGCATGTTTAAATTAATTTTTACAGTTTATATATGTGCACAATCCCATCCTATGCATACACACACACACACACACACACACATACATACATACATACATACATACATACACTCCTGAGCCCCAAGGGCAAACAAGTATCTTTAAATGTATTTTTTTTGTGTGTGATTGCCCGCCTCTTCGGAGCTTAAACAAGTCACAATTTAGAATTTCATAAAACAATGTTTTATTTTAGATATTACAGCATGTTCAAAATAAAAATAGGCTGACCTGAAAACAAGAATGTCAATCCGTTTTATAATAAAACGTTCTAAATTAAACTGAACATTTGGCCTGTATTTCATATTTATTTTTTTGTTAAACTGCCGAACAGAATCTTGTACATAGAGCCGCCTTTTGGATTTCTGCAGTCTCCTTTTATTTATTTATTTTTTCTCAGCATGGAAACCAAGTTCCCACCCAAACACCAGACATCGTTGGAAAGGTTAGGACGTCCCCTATTGGGCACATCGGGATTTAGTAGGATAGCTCAAAAGAGTCGATAGAAAGGGACGAAAAACAAACGCCAACAATAGAGGACATGAATGACCAGCCCGGGTTCTCAGGCGGACGCACGCACGCACGCGTACAACACGCGCAGCTCCCGGGTCCGGCCCTCTCCCGCGTGGTCATCGCGCCACCTGGCGTCCGTTTACGGCACAGCGCCTCTGCCCGCCCCCCCCTCCCCTGCCGCCGCCGGCAAGCCGATGACGGAAGTAGTTGCCGACTCTGACACGTCACTGAGGTCAAACTGGATGAAAGATGGCGAGCACCTATGAGAGTTTTAACTTGTAAGTGTTCCGGAACAACATATACCCAACATAGCCCTCGATTTATTTTATTTTATTTTTATTTTTTTTACGTTTTCGGCGACTGAAGTCGCGGCGAGCGCTCGCGGGGACGTCGCGTCGTCAGCCCCCCCGGTTCGGGGGGCTGAAAAGCAGCCGAACGCGGGGCAGCCGCGCGGCGTCATTGTGCCGCTGCTCCCGCGACTCAACGCCGCGTTCGCCGAGTTGGGGGGGTGCTGAGAGCGGGTCACCGTTGACACAACACCGGCTGCGTGCTCCAGCGGGAAAGTTAGGGTCGAAAAGCGGGCGGGGGGGGGTATTTCTGCCGGCGTGGGGGATAGCAAAGGCGCATGTTGTGCGTAATTAATGGCGCTGTGTTCTTGCAAGTCTGCGGAAGAAGTGGAGGGTGTTCAGGTGCAGGGAGACCCGGCAGTCGTATTGTCACATTAAAACAGCGGAGATCATTCGTTTATAGCCCCAAAACGGAAGTGCGGCAGGTTTTTAAAAAAAAAAATTAAATCGCATAAACGTCATTTGTTGGCGCAACCCGCTGATATTGCGCCAGTGCCGCCGCCGCTCGCTGCCGGGTTCTGACGCGGCTCTTGTTCTCGGTCCACACAGGCGCACCACACCGGAGAAGTTCTACGTCGAGGCTTGTGACGATGGCGCCGAGGACGTGCTGGCCATCGACCGGGTCTCCACCGAGATGACCCTCACAGGTGAGCGCATGCTGGCCGGTCAGACCGCACCTGTGCGCTGCCTGCGGCCCCCTCCCCTCCTCCAGGGGCGACCATCAGTGGCGCAAACGTAGGCGGCAGCTTGGGCTGGAGGCCCGAGCCAAAGATGAGCGTGTGGCCCCTCGGTAAAGCCTGGTCCTCCCCTCTTTGAGACATGACGTGGCTCCATGCTGTGTGCTATGTCTTGTAATATTTGCTTTAAAAAAAACAAACAAACAATCAAGGTGTTTTCAGTGGAGTTTACACAGCTTGGCTCCAATCACAGGTACACACACATATATAGTACAAATAGTCCAGACTCTCGCTGGGCTTGCATGGAACCAGATATTCCAATTATATATAGTTTAAGTGCCCAAACTGGACGTAAATGACCCATATGCACACCCCTTTTTTTGGGAGCCGGAGTGCAGTCGACTCAAGACGCTCATTTGGAGCGATTGTAATGAGAATCAACCAAAAAAAAAAAAAAAAAGGTGCACATGTAAACCCAGACGCTGACCTCCAGACCGAAAGGCAGATAAGCTCAAAACGTGCCGGCGAATCGGGACTCTGCCATTTATAAACCGCGGCCGAGCATCACTATGACGCTGTAACGGAGGGCGAGGAGAAGCCGGCCGGCTCCCGTTTGCAGCTTCCTGCCGCTGCGGTTTGAGAAAACCATTTAAAAAAGCCCAAGATTCAGGTTATGTTTTCTAAAGAAAGAAAAAAAACAAAACAGATTTGACTCGCTCTCCTGATTTTACGCAAGTGTACTATTTCCGTGCTGTGCTGCTGCACAGACTGTCACACTCCTTATTTTAGACTCCTTGGGATTAAGGGACACACACGGGGTCGAGTTTTGCAAACATGTTTCAGATTATTATTATTATTTTTTCACCTCAAATTAAAAAGGCATCTTGGTGGCATCTCGCTTCAGTCTTCGGTCACTCGGGGGAGCGAACCCATCTTGATCTGGGCCAGACGAGCCCACTGCTGCTTGTGTTTTTTGTTTTTTTTTTGAACACGCTTCGACTCAATGTCCGTCCTGTCCCCTGCTGTGCTCCCCAGTGAGGAGGGACATCCCTGCATCCGCCGACAGCAGGTCTATATGTGGACTCATGGGGACGATGCGTTTGGTGGCAGGTAAGCTCAGTGGGGAATGCTGGGAGATGGCTCCGGGCAACCATCATCTCGCAGCTCTCAGAAATGATGCCTCTCCAATCGCCCGTCTTGCCGTAGGCGTCTACCTGATTGTCATCACAAAGAAGAAGAAGGTGGGAGATCTGCTGGGCCACGCGGTGTGGAAGGCCTTGGATTTTGACATCATCTCCTACAAGAAGACGATACTGCACCTGACGGACAACCAGGTAGAACATCTCGCCTTTCACTGAAACGGCTGCTGGTTGTGCCTGTAGCGTCGCAGCGATCTCGCGTTGTTCCCGCGCGTCTTTGTGCCCAGACGACATCTTAATAAAGATGTCAGGCAGCGAGCCACTTTAAAAAGTCTCAAATCCAATAACGATAAAAAGAAAAAGTCGTAAAAAATGGATTTTAAAGTTTATTAAGGTGCAACAACATTTTGTATGTTTTCTTCACAAAAAAAGTGTAAATAGCACAATAACAGAATGAAGCCAACATGGAACCAATAATATCTCAATGCAAATGGTGCAACCCAGACGGCGTTCTTCAGCGCACACTTGGCCCGTGTGTTGAGGGACATGTAGCAAAGAAGCACCCGCTTCTGCTAAGTTCCAACTGTTCCTGTTACTTTCGTGTTAGCGAGGACGAGTGTGAGTTCACCACGATCCGGCTGGAGAGCAGCCGGGCTGAGGACTGCTACACCTTGTGCAAGAAAATTCTCAGGCACTCTGGGTATCAGGAGGAGTCAGAAAAAACATAAAGAATCCCTCAGCAAACACCTGCCATCACTTGATATTGCTCTGCATTCAAATAATCTTTTTTTTTTTGTTTGCCAGCATAGACACGACCCAAGTCTCAGATGGCATTCACAGTATCTTAAGAACTGACCCTGATCTGAACTTTCAACTCAAAAGTTTCTACCTGGCCACGTCCCCGCCGACAGTTAATGAGCGGGTTGTCCCGTCTCCGCACGTGCAAACAAGAACCGCGGTAACTCGTTTGCGTTTGGTCGTTTGGTTACGGTTCGCTTGAAATGATCAATTTGGGAGTTTTGTGTCACGATGCACATGAAATCCACTCCAACAAAGAGCTGATTGAATTGGTCACATGTCAGGCTCTGTGCTCTTCATGCAGAATTAGTAGAGGTCCAGAGAACAGTAGCCAAATATACGTTGAGCAGCTGTGTCGTGCATGGTTCACGCTGCCTTGGTATTTACACTGTTAATCATCACTAACAGAGTGTATCTGGATTTTTATTACTCTCAGTTTCTAGCTGAAAAGTTGGCCAGCTAGAATTCAGTCCTGAAACTCGCAGCGATAACAGGAGGCGGCGGAGACGATGGAAGGGATCTAGCCGTCTGTCATAAAAGTGGACCTGGTTGATTTTTGGCTGCTGGGTTTGTCCCCGTTCAGATGCAGGACAACAAGACTTTCCTGTCCATGATCAACAACATGCTTCACACAGATGGCTTCTACTTTGCGACGGACTACGACCTGACCCACACCCTGCAGCGCCTGGCCAACACCAGCCCTGAATTCCAGGAGATGAGCCTTCTGGAGAGGGTAAGAGCAGCTCCTCGTTTATGTCTCCAGTCTCTCCGGTGACCGCAACTGAATGCCCAGTGAGAAGAATTATCCATAAAGTTGGATCAAACATTTGCTCTACATACAGTTGGTGTGTAAATACAATAAAAAAACGTTTGGCCTCATGCACAGATGTTTTTTTTTTTTTTGTTCTAACCCAAAGCAGTGAGAGGGAAATAAGAAAATCCTAAATGCCATTCATGAAATGTGCATGCACAGCAAAATCTATTCAGACCTGCAAATGAATTCCGTTTGATCCCAAGCGGAAGTGCACGGCAGGCAATTTGTCACTGGCGTAGACAAACGCCCCATTAAACTGATAAAAAAAAAAGTGCGGCAGACTTGAGTACAGTGTGCGCACACCAGTGCTCACAGGTACGGGAGAGTCAAACAAAAGATAAAATAACACAACAGAAGGAAAGCACAAGGAAGTGCTGCTGAATGGAAGCGAGAAGAAAATAAAATCCTGCTCTGCTGAAATTGAGACTTTGCTCAATGAAGTTTAGGCAAGAAAAGAAGTACTATTTGGAGGTCTCTGTCTCTTTGTCTCATCGAATATAAAAAAAAAAAAAATGCTTTGGGAAATACTCACTGCCCGAATATTTGGTTAAACTGAACAGACTTGAATAAACTGCCGGCCGAGAGTCACACAGCAATTGAAACTGCAGCAAGAGAAACACGACTGATTGCGCCGCGGCTCTAAAAACCACAGTGGTGAGAGTCAGCCATAACTGGCGAAGTTGCACCGGGAAAACCGAAACAATGAGCCGGACCTTTTTTTTTTTTTTTTTTTTTTAAGCTGTGTATTAATATGCAGTGATGCTCCTTTCAGGCGGATCAACGTTTTGTGTGGAACGGCCACCTGCTGAGGGAATTCATGGCGCAGCCAGAGGTAACGCGGAATTCATTTTCAAGTGCATTTGTTTGGACTGACTGAACTGACCTTTTCATGCATAGTTCCTAGTGGATGTAAAATCCAATAATAGACAATAATAGACCAATTGGATAATAGAACTATATAAAAATATTCACTTTTTTCGAACTTCACGCTAATTTGTAGGTAAAGCCTTCCAGATTCACCATTGACCTTTCTCCCACTTTTTAAAATTGATTCGCTTATTCAGGGGGAAAGAATGATTAAATTACTCAAGAAAAACACAATTATTTTTAATTTGATATTTCAGTGATACTGCTTTAGATTTTCCTGTATGTAAATGCTCGAGAAAGACATCTGATCACAGCCTCAACCTAAATATCTCTGGATCCAAAGGTCCCTGTTGTGCAGAACTGCTTCAAAGGGTCTACAGCTCATTGAGAGTCCAGAACAGGAAAATATTTTCACACTCCTGTGTCAGATATTAGTACTTCAAACTCTGCTCCTTCTCCTGGACAATTTGATCCATTACTGTCCTGTAGAGAGACGCTTGTGTAACCTGGTTTTATGTGAGAATAATGACTGAGATGCTCCATCAGAACAGCCCCTTTTTCCAGTCACTTGGAGTCGTTAGTCAGTTATTGTGAGACTTCTTATCTTATTCATAGATTACATGGCGTTGCAACCAGAACACACACAAAAAAAAAAACGCGTGACAGTTATGTATTTCATTATCTAACACTGCATTCGTCTTACAGCTACACAAGTTTGTGTATCCCATCGTCCATGGCTGTATCCTTTCCACTGTTGTTGACTGCTGGTGTTCATTCCTTCCCTCAGTGAGCGTTACGGTGAGGAGTCATGTTAGGCAACGTTACTCTTCTCCCATAGATGAAGCATTAAATGATGTCTTGCCAGTTGATTAGAACTTGAATGTCAGTATTTATAACTCCATAACACGTTCGATGTGATTTATACTATTAAGTGTGTTGACAGTTGTGAGTTTGTTTAAGAAACAGCAGCAGTTTTCATTTTTTGTATGCGTGTGGCGTCAGTTTTATTCCCTTAACCCATCCGCCGTCCAGTCATCATCATGAAGACGAGCTGCATCAACGGGAAAGTGTTTGAATGGAGCATCATCTCCAGGAGGAGCTGCTTCAGAGCCGGCGTGCGCTACTACGTGCGAGGTGACTGCTGCCGTCCACCTCGCTCGCCCCGCAAAACCGCCGAGAGCGGCCGAGTCGAGTTCTGATCGCTCGACCTCGCTGCTGCGTTCTGTCCTGTTTTACCAAAATAACGAAACCTCATTGGCATCTCATCCAAGGGAAACTATGATGCTAATTTCCAGCTCATTAGGCAAAGCCACTCGAACACCTCTGCATGATTCACGGTTGAAAAGACTCCTTGTTTACCTTTGACCAGGCGTTTATGCGGCCCCTCAGTTCATCATCTGTGTCAAACAAAGCCCACTTTCATCCGATCGGACCACCTCTGCAACCCGGTTAATACTTGGCTGCATTATGTGCAAATCACATTAAGTTTCTAATCACATATTCAGTGTGAGAGCTGCTATGCAAGCTGCACTGAAACGTGTAACTTCTCCAGGAGATGGGAACCACAGTGTTTTTTTGTAGTCTAGCATGTTTCAGTGATTATGTATTTATCTTGTAAAATATTACATTGGTCTAGATTAGACAATCACTCGATCAAACTTGGTGACCCTGATCAATACGTCACAGTATGTAAACAGAGGAGCGTTGTCGCCCGCTTGCGTCTACAGTGCTGGCTTTCAGCTCTGTGCTGGTGTTGGTGTCATGTGGATGTACAAAGTGCATCCACGTTTGCAATATGGAAGGTTTCCTGTGAATTTCTTACTTCAGTTTTCCCTAAAAGTAATAAATTACACCAAAATCTCACCGTAAGGAATTGAGTGCTGAGGTGTGGCTGACATGACGCTGCTCGTGTTGCCAGACACAGAGAAGCATGCTTGGCTTGCTGCCATATTGGAGCAAACACGCCCACTGCAGGTAGCCTCGCTCATGCAGCAGAAAAGCAGCCTTTCTTCATTGGGCGCATACGAAATAGACATTTTTTAGTCGTAAAATACATAATATAGATTGATCTGGGGTCACGTGTTCAAGGACTTAGGTGTAGATCAAATTCTGCTGTAATTACTCAGATCTTGCTTGTGTTTATATATTTTTATTAGTTTACTTTGCAACAAAGAAAGAATGTGGGCATGTTATCTTGGTGAGCTTGTTCATGTTTGCGCTGCAGCAACTTAACCAGTGACATAGATTCATCTCAGCTGTGCTTTTGAGCTGCACTCAACGTGTGTAACATGTATCTAATGTAATTTTTATGTCTAAATATGAGTTTCACGTGTAATATATATTATTCATTAGAGAATATTTTATGATGCAAGTCCACCTTGTGGCCGGTAGGAGACGATCACCATACAGATGATAAACCGGCATATCGTTTACATATTCCATGATAACCAGACTTAGCAGAATTGTTCAAATGGGGTTGCTGAATAAGTCCGTAGAATTTCATGCAAGATGCTCGTAGATGCTAAAAATGGCTGCCGGGCTGCAGCACCGGCATTAGCTGGCAGCAGCCACAGCCCTTGCATACATCATCTTCTGCTAACATCCCAGTCACGAGACAATTTCTCTGATTATCAACGCAACGCAATCGGATGTGTGAGCTGTTCCAGCTTCCCGGCTCCTCGACGTGGCCCCTCACAAACGGAGCAGCCCCATCTCTCAAGCTGAAAAACCCGCTTGGTACTGGGCTCTGTTTAGGGAAAAATAAAGCGCCTCCTTCAGGGACGCCATGCAAAATAGCACTCTTTGCGAGATGTACCTGAAGATTAAATTTCTCCCCCGAGCTGGGTAGAGTGGCTTGAAATCTATTGCGGGTGGGTGTATGACGAGCTGCGGTTGTCACTGTGGATTACTGACATCACGGCACCACAAAAGAAGAACAGAAGACAGTGGAGAGCCTGAGATTTTTGCTGACTGGGATTACTCGCACATGCGTTCACGTCGCCATCTGAAACTATGGCCACCATTACTTTGAACAGCTGACACAAAACAAGGAAAAATGGAAAGAAGCAGTCACGTCATTTGCACAGAAATCAGTGATAATTAAAATGCGTCGCTGTATGTTAGTTTCACGTCAGCCGCTCTGTAATTTATATACAATTGCGTGTGGACTGCTCCTTTAGCCATAAACCCAGCGCGCTGAAGATTGAGAACAAGCTGTGATTTAATTGTGCCTAACTTTAATGCTAAATGAAGTCCTTAATCCAGGCGGTGGAGGTCAGTGCTGCGGGAAACGGGCACATCCGGTCGACATTGTCACTGATAAGCCAACTGATACCGTGAAGCCATTTACATCTGTAGTTTTTCAAACAGTTCTTTGTGTTTGTCCCTTTGCAGGCATTGATTCAGAGGGTCATGCTGCTAACTATGTCGAGACAGAGCAGGTGGTGCAGTACAACAGCGCGAAGGCTTCATTTGTCCAGGTGAGTCTGAGCAGTAGTTTTACAGGCTGACGCGACATTCATCCTAGAATTTTTTTTACCTTTTTTTGTGCGTCCTCTGTTCACCTTAAAATTAGCTTTACTTTTTTATGTACTCCCCACAGTTTTCCACTTTCCCACACAGTCCGCAATTCCCGTTGCGGTCAAATCTGCATTAAAATGTGGAGGGTGCTACGTGACTCTCACAGGTGGTTGAAAAAAGAGTAAATCTGCTGCGTTGAGTAGAAATAGACACGTGTTTGCTTTAGCTTGTCTGGATGTCGTAAATGTTGCAAAAATAAATATCTACCGCAAAATGCAATGGCTGCATAATAATGACAACCGTCAGCATTTAGATGAGTTACTGACAAGCCTAGCTTTTTTTTTTTTTCTTCACAGACAAGAGGCTCCATCCCCTTCTACTGGTCCCAAAGGCCCAATCTCAAGTACAAGCCAAAGCCACAGATCAACAAAACCATCAACCATGTAAGCTGCCCGCACGCGCGACACATTTTAACACATTTTGCTCTTTCGGGTCGTCTGATGGAGTTTTCCCTCTTTTCGCCGTTTCATCACTTTAGTTGGACGGATTCCAGAGACACTTTGACTCACAGATCATTCTCTACGGCAAACAAGTTATCTTGAACCTGGTAAGATGGGGGAACTGTAATTTATCATGTGTGAAATCACCGATTCTGCTGCCTGTTTTTATTTTCATATTAAGAAATAAACGTGCTCGCGACGACATCACTAGATTTGTAGATCTGACGCTTACAAAGCAGTAAATGAGTGTAAATGCTACCATGACCATGCAGGATACACATTTGTAGATAAGGACGCTTGTTTTTTTCTCTCAGATCAACCAAAAGGGCTCAGAAAAGCCTCTGGAGCTCGCATTTGACAAGATGGTGAGAAGCCTGGGAAATGGCACAATCAAGTAAGGCCGCCGCCAGTCGCGCACCGCGCTCCTCACATGTGGCCGGGTTCTTTCGGCTCCTGAACGCTTGCTCTCCTGCAGGTACATAGCATTTGACTTCCATAAGGAGTGCAGCCGGATGAGGTGGCACCGCCTGCACATCTTATTGGACATGGTTGCTGAGATGCAGGATGAATTTGGGTCGGTGTGCCCTTTTTTTTTTTTTTTTTTGTAATTGGATTGAATGAATTTGCAAAATGTCCTCATACTTAACACCGGAAGCAAATGTGCGGATGTGGTTACAGGTATTTCCTGGTGGATGCGGATGGGAAGGTGCTGTTGAGCCAGGAGGGGACATTTCGGAGCAACTGCATGGATTGCTTGGATCGCACCAATGTCATCCAGAGTCTGCTGGCCCGGCGCTCGCTGCAGTCACAACTACGGGTAGGAGGACATCATGATAACACAAGACACGGATACGTGAGGAAAGCAGCCTCCTTCCACTTGGTGTCATGTGATTCTTCGAGCTTTAAACCCGCCATAATGCATGCCTAAGTGTTGATTATCTCACTTAAACCATGGTCATATTCCAACACTACAACATAAAAACATTCACAATTTTTTCTCTTCATAACCTTCACAATCAAAGGTTATGAAGAGCCTACTGTTGCCGCGACAAAGAATGATTCTTGTCCACTTTACATACAAGCCGGTTCATCGCAGGAGGATGTAAATTCCAAAGGAGGAAGGAGCATGAGGGTGACTGCTTCATTGCCGTAACTGGTAAATCGCAGTGACTCATCACAAAGTATCAAAGTATTTAAATAAACCTTTATATTAGGTCAAAATGGTCTACGATAGCTCTTTGATGGTTATTTCTTCTTCCACTACTGCGTCCCATTCTTCACGCTTTTGCGGCCTCCCGACAAATTGAAAGAAATGTTGAAATCGGCCATTGGTTGTTTTCCTTCCGTCGTTAGCCTAGCTTAGCAAGTTAGCGGTTGTTTTAAAAAAAGAATACCCACAGACATCCTAAAAGATCCTCACTCAGTTCATCTTTTAATAGTATGAATATTAGTCCAAAGATAGTTTTACATTGAGCAGTATTTTTCTTCAAGCTACCAAATGATTATTAAAAGATCAATTAAAATGGTCTAAATAAAGGCAACTGTTATTTCCTCAATACAACAGCCTCCTGTATTATTCACCACTGCCTCAACTGTGCTCAGGGACACTCGACGCTTCCTGCTGATGTTTCTAAATAAAGCAACACCGTGTAGTATCTCTGGCCAACAGTGCCTCTGTGGGCACAAGTGGTAGTTACAGGATGCTGGTGCATTTCGTTCTGCGCGGAAACGGTGCATTTGTGACATTATTTTAATGGGCAAGGCTGAGAGTGTGACAGAGAGGATTTGTAAAAAGGAAGTGAAGTGAGTGTTTGTGGGACTTTGACATCCTCTCACCCGGCTGATCTCTTTACCTTCTATGACTGTCAACACTTGGACCCGCGCCAGGTGTGCATTAGAATGCAGCTGCTAACGGCTCGAAGTTCGTGCCAGCGATGTATCTCACCTCCTTCTCTCCTCCATCAGTGCCCTCTTTGGTCTTTTCATCAGGCACTTTTTGTGTGAAATCTTATCTGATCAACATTGGTGGAATTGTGCAAGGATGTGCATCCAGGGTGCCATCCTTAACTGTCATTCTCCATATTACATGTCCCATCTATTATCCATGGATTACATATGAAAATGGTGGGAAAAGGTGGGCAGAGTTTCCTAAAGCCCAAAATGATGTCTTGAAATGTTTCTGTCGACAACCTAAAGATGTTTCATCCATCATAGAAGAGTGATATTTTTCTTAAAAGGCAAAAAAAAGAAAAAGAAACCAAAACAATGAATCAATTATCAAAACAGCTGATTATATGATTAATTGTTGCAGCTTTTGCCCTGTAAAACAAAATAAATGTCTAGTATTCCTTCTTTTAAAAGGCCATCAGGATATCAGGAAGGAAATGGATTGTGACCTTTGAGCTTCGGGGCAGCTTTTAATCTTTAATCTGTAATCTAAAAGATTGGAAATGAGTTGCAGAGCTGTGATTTGACATGACTTTGTCTTTGTGCTGATAGAGTGTCATGGAAATGTGCATCATACTGAATTAGAAAATAAGCCATCAGTAAATGAAACAAGAACAGCCCCGGAGACATGGAGGCTCCTAATATGAGGAGATGAACAAAAATCCTTGGTTCAACTCCTGGTTCTCCGTGATGGCTACTGTTTGAGAGTCGTAGTATGTGGACAGAAAAGTTGTTTTTAGCTCAACAGCTTTTGACAAATTAGTCTCACTTGGCTCATTTTTGACTCAGCATGTTGCTGCCGTGTGTGTGTGTGTGTGTGTGTGCCCGCAGAAAATGGGAGTCCTCCACGTGAGCCAGCAGATTGAGGAGCAGGCAGATTTTGAGAAGATGTACAAGAACGGTGGGTTTCTCCACCACATAGGAAGGCCGCTGTAGTCTCGTTGAAACTATTCACCTGACATTCACACATTTTTTAAATGCTTAGTATTTTTATATCCTGCCGCCATCTATTCACCCGCAGCTTGGGCAGACAACGCAGATGCATGTGCGAAGCAGTACGCCGGCACCGGTGCCTTGAAGACCGACTTCACCAGGTCAGCTTTCACTCTAGCAAACAGCCGCCACACAGATAAACACGTGCATTAAATCATATAGATCTGATCACAAGTGGAAGGTAAACATAGCCAGGAGGTACTCGGGATGCTTGGACATCCGATCAGTACACATCCTCTGTGGAAATGGAAATACACACTCGCGGTTTTGGCATTGTGTTTTTTATGAATACGCAGTGTCTGAAAATTTTGATAAGCTCATAGAGATGCATTATGACGAAGCCAAGGAATAGATAATAGTTGAGCTCTGTACATGTGGTCAGTTTTTAAATGATGAATGTGGGTCCAAGATCCAGTGAACTAATAGCCGTCTCCTCTTACTGCAGGATTTTTATTTTTTTTTTTTAAATCGTATATATTTTTTTTAATTTCTAGGTGCAGGATATGAATTGCTGCCATCCACTCATCACAAACGATGCATTTGGGCTTGGCAAACAGAAATCATATGTGCATATTTGTATATAGAGCAGGGAAGTGGTCGCCATGGAGACGCGTGGAGACACATTTTAATGCCACATGCGAACCTCCGCGTTCAGAGCCGTCCACCTGTGACGTGACCGCCCACGATGCATCTGCATGCAGGTCTTGACAGGACTTGCAGTCGCAGGGGGATTTAAAAATACACTAATTCCGAGAACAAGGTCTTATATTTTTTCATGATACCGACCCAGTGTCTGATACATCAGTAGAAATAAATACGTTTGACCAAAATGAAAACTTAAATTTGTTCTTTCCAGTGTGATTGTCACACAAAATGGCTATTTCACAAGCAACTTAATCTTTTTTTTTCCCCTCTCACTCTGCCACATTGCTGATTTTTCTTCCAATGCTGAGCACGTTGATTTATGGACGCTCATGGGAGATTGCGTCATCACTGCGAAGCTTCCATTAAAGATCATCAACGTCATGTACAAGGTTACGATATTTTGGCGCAAGGGGTGGTGCAGAAATGGAGCTCATGACGGGTGCAAAATGGGGAGTTTATTCTCTGTGGAGCATGAATGCTCTCAGTAACTGTAATCCCATAGATTTCGATGAGTTTGATTCGTAACACGTACACGGTGGCACTAGGCGAAAGGTCAGGGATCGCTCAAATGAATCCCCTGGGAATGTGAGTAATTATAAGTGGTGTAATCTTTCAGGACGGGGAAGAGAACTCAGTGGGGGCTGGTGATGGACGGCTGGAACTCCATGATCCGATATTACAAAAACAACTTCTCTGATGGTTTTAGACAGGTGGGTACAGGCCTTAATGGATATGAGTGTCACAGCACCTATGTGGATTACTGGCTGGTGTTTTACAGTGATATTACTACAAAGATTTTTTACAGTATTGGGGGCAACTCAGCCAGATTAACCCCAGTGAAATAGATCTGGATTGAGTGGACGGTGCTTCTGCTTAATTGTTGTAACAATCCTTGTGATGATGACCAAAGTACAAATGCACCCTCTCCATTAAGTGGTGGCTCTATAAGAGTGTGTACTATGAAGCCAGCACTCAGACTGTTTTCATTTGTGCTGTCTGCCACAAGTCGTCATAGATGCTTCCGGGTTAAACGGAACGACGCAGAGGCGCAACTTCACCTCACATTTCAGATTTAGTCACTTTCCTTTTCCACTTACAAACGTGTCCAGTTCAGCGTCGTTACATCACAGACTGAGCTATGAAATCAGCATGATTTTGTCATAAGCTTAACACATGATGGGAAAAACCATGACAAGGTTGTAATGGCTGAAAGCGTGTTGCTCCATGCATGAATGATGGAGCCTCTTCTCAGCTGATGAGATGCACAAAGCTGAGATATGAAACCGCCAGCTGAGTCTGCTGTCTGTGAACCATGATGAGCAGTCTCATCATGTTCTGAAGCAGTTTGGAGACGAGAGCAAAGCCAGAAGCTTCCCCCATGGATCTGACAGTTTGAAAAGCAGCAGAACTCTCGATCGAAGTGTTTGTAATCGCGGCGGCGCAGCCGAGTAGCTCATGCTGACATGCAGAAACATGCAAATCAACACAGAGGGAAGTCAATGTTTTGGTGTTTCATGCAGGATTCCATTGACTTGTTCCTGGGCAATTATGTCGTGGATGAAGCCGATTGGAGTACTCCACTGCAGGACCCCAAAGACTGGAAATTTCTGACAGTAAGAGGCTCAGCAGGATAGACCATGCCATCTTCATCCTTTTCTCACGTCTTTAATATGACTATTCTTCTTTTCCTCGCATAGTTGCCGATCATCATGGTGGTTGCATTCTCCATGTGTATCATCTGCCTCCTGATGGCTGGTAAGACTTTGTTACCCTCCAAAAATCATACCTACAAACATAACAGGATTTATTTTATCCTAAAATTAATCTGTTCTTACTAATCAATATTTTTGGTAAACCAGAGGATGGAAAACTTTTTTTTTTAAAGATTCTCATAGACATTTTTAGTCAAATTGCAGAGAAAGAATGAGGTGTTTTTGTCAGTGAAATTTCATGTTAGAATTTACTAAAATAAGAGATAGCTGTCTAAAATAAATTAGGTTATTTTGTCTTATATTACTTTCATCTGAATTGGTACTCAGGTTTGACTATTAATAGGTTTAAATAGAAATTAGACAAACATACCCAGCAAGATTGGGCATTTTGCAGTGTGCGATTTGAATATGTGTCTGATGTGACTTTTCCACCAAAAAGTGCAATTACCTTGTCGGAAATTCTCAAAATGGCACCCACTCTGCCTCCCTCTTGGGAAAATGCACAGTATGAATATAAGCAAATATGTTTTTATGTCAAAAATTCAGCTGCTGGATGCAGAGTATCTCTTACTGTAAGTCCATTCTCAGCGTTTCATCTGCTGAGGTTCCAAGTTTCCACGTCTGATCATGATTGACTTCCAAAATTGTTTCGTCACTCATGATGTTTGAGTGTAAAAACCAGATTCAAGCTGAGCACAGAGGAGCTTTCCACCTTTGGAGGAATTTGAAACCCTCATCGTTCTGCGCAGCGAAGCTTGAACATCTCATGAAGAAATGATGACCTAAATATGATTTTCAGTGCAGTGTCGTGTTAAATTTTCCACACTTGACTATGACTCGCTGTCGCCCATCAGGCGACACGTGGACGGAGACTCTGGCCTACGTCCTGTTCTGGGGCACGGCCAGCGTGGTGACCGGCGGCCTCATCCTCTTCAACGGACGCGACTTCGTAGACGCCCCCAAGTTGGTCCAGAAGGAGAAGCTGGACTGAATGTGCGTGTGTGGAAAGCAGCTTCGCCCCGGCGAGCTCACCACCTCATCCTCTACCTCTTCATCACTTTACCCGCAACATCAGCATCCGCAGGCCTGGAGCCTCTACTAGCCGAGGGTGGAGCGGAGGAGGGTGGTGGGCAGCGGGGCGGCCCGGCGTACCGCGAGCAAAGACAGAGACTGGGGGTACGCGGACCCGCTGCTGTCCACACTGCAGCCGCACTAACTGACTGGACTGTTCATCCACAGGTTGAAACGTACACTGAGACCTCTGGACTTCGTTCTTACTGAATGTTCCCGATTTCGGAGGACTGCCGTGGGACCTTTTTCGCAGGATTTCGCATGTTCGTCCAGCTGCGCTCGTTTAATGGGATGTACTGTGATCCGACTCAGAACGGCTGCTGTGATGTCACGGAGCAGCTGTCGGTTTATAACCGTGTGTATGTGTGTACGTTAATTTGCCTTTTTGTCTTTTTCTTCTGGTTGCCAGTATATGTTAATCCGTGTCCGCGAGCTCTGTCGCGGTTTGCCTGAGACTGAGACTGTCCTGCTCCAAAGGCTCCGAGAAATGCTGCCGGAAATTTCGCAGCAGGATATTATTGGAAACGCTGAATGTCCCAAATACCTAGTGGCATCCAGAATAGTGCTCTCAAACAGTCCTTATCATTTGATATATTTTGGAAATATATCATGTGACCAAGTTGTATTTAATACGTTTTTGATCAGTATCTGGTAATTCCATCCGATCAAGTGCATCAATGAGTTAGCAACGTCTGAAAGTAAGTAGTACTTTAGGACGCAGGTGTAAAGGCCAGTGTTGATTTACTGCTAGTAGCTGTCACGGCGACGCTCGTCCAGCGGTAGGAGCTCGATCAAAGTATTTGGACACGCTCACCAATAACCCGCTAAAACGTCCTCATGTGTTCAAGTTAATCAATTACGACTGATACTGTATTTTTTTCTAAGCGTACTCCTCTATTTATTCACCGTAGAAAGTAACTTGCGCGCACAAAATATTAAGAGAAACAATAAAGGGAAAAAAAAAAGCACCGATGCGGCGATGGTGAATGTTGAGAGCGCTCCAGTGACCGAGGCTGGAAATTCAACAGTGACACCGCTGGTGTTAAGAAACAGAACTACAGGCCGGTGCAGCTTGAGTGTGTTGGTGTTGGGGGCGCGGCGCAGATCAGCGCCCACAGCTGTTCCACATCTGGGCTCACTGGGTCGAGCGTCAAAAGGCTTGCACGCGTTGCATCCTGGTACTTGAAGGCACTGCCCACCCAGGTCTTCAGCTGGAGAATGGTTTTCTCTGTTGGCGCCGCACACACACACACACAGGATTTAAAAAAAAAATTTTTTTGGTCTACATTTTTCAAATCATGCGGTCTTCCACGTGAAAAGTGTTGATTCCCCCCCCCCTTTTAAATTCTGCTCTCAAATTAATTTGCCGGCTCGAATAAACCGAATGTAGCTCAGAATCATTGTCGAGATATTTACTCAGATATTCTATTTCAGCTCGTGAGAGTTTAGGCCGCGCAGACTCGCACGCAGCCATAGAGACTCTTGTTTTTAAAGATCAGCCTTTTTCAACTGGAACTGAGTGTGTTTTGATGCGAGGAGTGAGGAGGAGATGGGAGACATGTCAGTCACACGGTGGTCATGTTCTCATGTCCTGAGACCTACTCTGCTTTATTGTCTGTTATATTTTAAATGGAACCATTTTTTTTTAAAGAAGTTTATTATTAATTTGGGGGAAATCATTTTGAAAGGTTTTTTTTTCCCCTTACATCTATACAACTCTGTTTCGTTTTTGTTTCTCAGCTACTGATGTCGCCCCCTGCTGGCCATTACAAAGAAGGTTTAAGTCACTTCTGCTTGGGTTTCACTTATCAGACTGGGAGGTTCTGTCCGTTTCTGTTGTACAGCCGGCGGTTATAACAGGCCAAACCTAGAACACTTGACCGCGGCGGCAGGAAGTGAGGTCACGGCGGCTTGTTTCAGGTTTAGAGGAACGGCGCTCGTGGCCGGCTAGAAGATGTGTCAGGCTGCGCGTTGAGACCATCATAATATTGTTATATTTTCAGTTTGTTCTCAGTTTGCTGCATGGACAATCTACTCAAAATGACTGCTTGGTTTAATAGCTTGGTTTTCCCTTTAGCATTTATTGTTTATATAGGTTGCGTTACTATTGAGAAGTTATTACTCGTTCATGTATTTCATTTAAAGTTTGTTTGTTTGGTTTTTTTTCCCCCTCAATTGACACCTGCCAGTCTCAGTAGAAAATCCTGGTGGTAGAAAATCCTGGCTCCATTTCGTAATGACCGTAGAATCTCGTCTGCGTTCCAGGACTGAGCTTCTGGGTTGAGGATGGATGCGCTCAGGATGTCGATGCGTGCGTTGCACAGACCTGACGCAACACCAGCGTGGCTGGTTCCATTCATGGCTGTAACACCACTACAAAACGAATACATGTGAAGTAATTGTACCTCGAGAGCAGCAAGACAGCTGCTTAAGAGGCCTCCGCTGTCACATCTGCGGGAGGTGCAGAACTGCAGGAGCAAACACCTGCGTTTGGGACCATTTGGACTGTACTGCCGCTTGTTTGCTCACATTTCCACGCCAGCCTGGTCTCGCGAGGCTCAGTCGCTGATTGGTCGGCGCGGCGCGTGGCGAAGGCCCGCGCGGTTTTCTATAGGAGTCAGACATGTAGTACGACTTAGTAAGGAGCAACTGCCTGAAACCAAAATGTTGTCTTAAAGCTGAATTTCGTCATGTTTGATATTTACTGTATGGTTATTATATCTGCTGTATGTATCGTGGATTATGGCAAAACATCACATTAAGCATGTTGGAAACTCTGTACGCTCTGCTCGGTGGAGAAATGTTTACCAGGCGCGGGGGACAATGCGGGTGCCATTCAAGCTAAATTTAGTATGTTATATATTCTCACGTTCTTATGAAAATGACCTGCCCTGTCGTTGAAAGTAAATATCTTAAGCATTTTGATTGTTACGTTGTTTCTGGAAGGCAAAAACAACTTAGAGGCAGATTTTACCCAACAAAGAAATTCATCCGTGCTTCTCGTTTAAAGGGGACCTATTCTTCTCATTTCCAGGCCTATATTTTTATTCTGGGACTAGAGTAGCTCTGATTAATTCACATAAAAACAATTTATGCTGGCTCTTTATGCAGTGCCTCAGTTCATAACCTGAAACAAGCGGTTTCAGCTCCTGTCTCTTTAAAGGTCCCTTCCTTCCCCAAAAAAAGCCCCCTTTTTTTCCGATCAGCAGAGTTCTGGCGATTGTGAAAATATTGGTATGAGTTTGAGCAGATATGGTATCAATAAAGCATATACGGTATCTGACCACTTGGCGCGTGGCTTTTATGTGTGAAATTGTATTTCTTCTCAAAATGCCTTCACTTTTGCTACACTTTATACACCCCTTGTCTGAAACTGTATTCATAAGCCATGATGACGTCAGTCAGCATGGCCCTTTGCAGATGAAGCGGCCTGAACTTTGAGCAGCAGCGTGTGTTTGTCTATTTACAGCTGCTGGTCTATTTTATTTATTTATTTATTTTTATCTTCCACTTGTGGCCATGAAGCTCTGGGAAATGCAGCATAAAACGGTTCAAATATTAATAGAAGCTGTTTAAACGTGATTAAAATGGATGCCCATTTTTTTATGAAGAGGTAATCATGGCATTGCGGGGGTTTTTTTTTTTTGTTCATTCTTTAATTAACCTTTACGGTTAATATGGGTGGAAATAGAAGCAGCTGAAGGTAAATATGGACATGAACTAAAAATCCGAGCCTTCATTTTACTGAGTGCCACAGGGTGGGGCTGTTGGTGCCATGTTTTAATCCGTCAAACATTTCCACACAAACATCATGGCTGTATGTTTGCATACTTTGCCACTTGTAGTTATTGAGATCTGACTCCCATAGATTTCTGCTGGAGTACTACCCCTAATATGATGTATATTTCACTTGAGTTCTGCAGTAATACACACATAATGCAGTAAAAAAAAAGGGGGAAAAGGTTTCACAGTCGATGAAGCTCAGGAACTGGTGTTACAGCTGACATATCATTTTTAGTCGAGTTTGAAAGGTGTTATGCAATGAACAACACTGACGTGCTGGTGAAAAAGGACTAACAGAAATGCATTCTTTCTTAATTGCAAAGTAAACTTCATGCAATGTAGAAACGACGAGAGGACAGAAAAGTGACCAATCACAACACAACTAAACCAACATGGACATATACAACCCCCGATCATATGTGTGGAAGCTCCACCTTGGTTGCTGTTTTATATTTTATATATTTTACATTGCAATTAACCCATAAGAACTCATTTCTCCTTGCAGGAAAATTATGTCAGATATAGGAAAGACAATTGAGCAGCTTGTTGCCGTGTCTCTTGCAGAATTGAATTTTCTGTGAGGTTACAAGTTTTGACTTGTTTTAAGTCAATTTGTTCAGGAAACATGGTCAGAACAGGTTGAATGTCACGCGGGAGCCGCTGTTACTGCATTAGAACAACTAAACGGTTTGAAACTCACCTTCAGTGACAAAAAACAACAACAACAACAACAAGCTCTTAGAATTTAGCCCCGTCTGTCACATCTGCTGACCAGGTACGCCGCCATTTTGGAAACAATGTCCTGGGTGTCCGAAGTCACACTCGCATGACCGAACCAGGATGTTCAGCGAGTGACACTTAAGGTCCTCATGAGTTAAAGTTAAGGTCAAAGCTCTAAAAGGAAGTTTCCAGCTCATCTAAAGGGGCGGCACCAGCTGTGCCACACTGGGCTCTTATTGGATAAGAAACAACGCACCTCTGCATCCTGAGTGAAGTTTCCTGTGCAGCTCATCCTTTTTTGCTCCTGTCTGCGCCTCCAATAAAGCGCCATGCAGGAATGCGACAATGATTGTGAGCGAATATACGTTATTTAGCATTTCTGTGTATTCATATTCTTAAATATAATTCAAGTACGCTGAAGTGATTAGTTGATATGAAATGTTCAAGATTCTACATTTCCAAATCACTTGGTCAATGAGCATTTAACTGTCCATCACCGTCCATGGAAGCTCACTGTGGCTTCGTTTACATCCTGGGATGTTCTGATCGGGTCCCGTGATTTGAGCCTGTTTTTTTTTTTTGTCTGATGCAGAGCGTTTTATTTTAATATTTTATAAACTAATATAAATCGCTGAAATGTGTTTAAAAAAAAAAGTAGCTGAACCCATGCACACTTTGATGCTCAAACAAAGTTTCTATGAGTAATGGTGCAGAAGAGGACAGACTCGAAGAAAAGGGGCGTGTCATATGAAAGTTGTTTCGTTAGAGTCATTTTGTCATGTGATTTGCGAGTGTTCTCGGGATTGTGGAGCTCCACACGTACTTATTTTCATCAAACGTGCCAGCTTTCTATTTACAATCAACATTCCGATAATAAGTGAGTCACATCTTGAACTCAAAGTGGACATAACCTTAATATCAATCTATTGATAGTGGGTTTGCTGCTTTCAGTGTCACCTTCACCTGGAGTGACACAGGCGACGCAAATACAGATTCGTTGTTTGTGTTTTTTTGAACGCAAGATTTGTTGACAATCGCAAAAATGCAGGGTGCCACCAGACTTATCCTTTAATGACAATATAACCAGCAATAGAATGAGTAATTCCACTGGAGCTGGGCAGTTACCAGAAACGCACAAAGCAGCGAGTGTTCGGGCCTGCATGGATCAGGGCGGATTATTCCGCTAATACGATGGCAGTTTACCAACAGCAGCCGACGTGAAATATTGCTTATTCATACTTGCCTTAAATGTTAATTGCTTTGTGCAGGACAGGCTGTCCTGTAGCGCCGCCGCGATAAGAGCCCGCCTGCTTTCAATAACGAGGCCTTCATTAGAAGCATTTTTTTTTTCCCCCGCTGCAGAGAGATCACGTTTCACAGCCCAAACTGTGGAGATGCCAGCTAAATAGTTTCAGTTTAAAAAAAAAATAAAATTAAAAAGGCAGGATAATGGAAAATGAAAAAAAAAAAACAAACGCAGCCTAATGTAAGGCTCCGGTAGTTCCAGGAAGTGGGCCGTTAGCGTGCAGATCACATGGGGGTGGAGTGCAGGAATTTAGGCCGCCTGTGTGAAGCGTCGCCGGCTTGTGTTTCGCCGCTCGGCGCCGCTGCGATCGTTGCGGGAGGGAACGGGCCACGCACGCGCTTTCATTCCGCACGCCCCTCCGGTGGGGAAGCCTCATCCGAGCCCCCACGCCTCTCCGGCTCTGCTCTTTGTTTTTACGTCATCATTCACCTCAAGCTCCTCTTTATCGTCGCTCTTGACTTCAGTGGAACACTGTCGTACGCAAGGACAGTGGTGCTTACCTTGTGGCCTGTTTATGTGGCTAAAACTGCGCATACTGACAATGTCTTTTTTTTTTTTTTTCCTGGATATCAGGCTACGGTGGCGCAGTAATAAACTCGTCAGATGATGAATGTAAAAATCCTTTTTTTTTCTCTTTCCTCTTGCACTTTGCTTTCACCAGGGTGTGAAACGGCGTCAAAACGCCGTCTTACACGGCTCAGTTAACCGCGAGCGAGAGGCGTCTTAGCCGCAGCTTGTTTTTCTGTTGCGGGCCGCCGTTGAGGTGGTGACGCTAAAGAGCAGCTCACCGGCTAGTACCGAACGCTTTCACATCAAACCGAGCAGTTTTAGTCATTTCTGGTGCAATTTCATCCTTTGGAGCGACAATATCTGCTGCGGAGTCAGAGTGACTGGACTCAGCTGCTTTATGCAGCTATTTGGAAACCATGAAGCTTTCAGCGCTTGAATCAAGCAATAACCATCTGCCCTTTATTTACCTGTCGCACGGTCAGAGCTCCACTCGTGGTGACGTCTTTCTCCACACCCACCAGCTTAACCCAGAGCGAGGAAACCCCGAGCCGACCGAACTAGCTCGGATCAGCTGTTCTCTGCTCCGCCGAGAGCTCGGGGCTGAACTCGTTTTCCGTCCCGCTTTTAGAAAACAGGCCCCTGGATTCTGAACAGATTTTGCACCACATTTTCTCCGTGCACGTGTCCTGAAAAGAAAAAAACCCCAAAACAAAACAAAAAACAAAACTGTGGTCTCTGAAACAGCTGGCAGGCTTAACTGCACGGGTGCTGGAGCCTGTCTCATGATCCCTTTATGATCAGGTATATAAGTGACAGAAATGACAGTGTTAATTAAGTTATTTATCAGCTTGCGGGAGGCGATGAGGTACTTTGCACAGCCTTGATCTCAGTTTATGATGTACAAAAGTGTTTTCCTCCATTTATTGTTTTATTGTGCGTGAGCTTATCATAAAAAAACATAAATGGTATCTTAACTGATGGCAACGCGAACCAAAACAATAACTCATGTAGAATCAGTGCACTTCAGGTAAGATATTTACTTAATACTTTATTCTGCATGAGAATAATTATGTCACTATCGTGACGCTCATTCAGACTCCCAGCCTCACCGCTCGAGTCGTCTCAGTTCAGTCGCTCCACTCCGTTCAGTCGCATTGTGTCAGTGACTTTTCAATGATTTACTATGTGTGGAAGATTGGCCCAGACATGTTTGTTTGTCATTTAACATGCGGTCGCTCGGGGAGTCTTGAGTTAATACCGGATATTCAAAACGCTGCACATTTCTTTTGCTTTTGAACAATCTCTATATGGATCTGCTCGCAGAGGAAACGACCAAAAAATTACAGCTACAAGTTTCAAGCTGCATTTTAAGCGAGAGGTTGAAGTAGCGGCCTTTCGCTGATCGTCATTTCAGCGCTCAGTGTGGCTGCTCCTTCTTATTCAATTACCCCCAACAATGTTTCTGAAGAATGCATAAAAAAAAAACCTTGCCAACTTGAAATATACACATTATTCTTCAGTTAAATGATGCAGCAGTGATAAATGATCAGTTTGCGTCCGCAGTATTTTAATCCACACAGCTCTTTTATTGTGCATTTACTTTCAGCGAGCAGTGCTGGTTTATTTCATCCTGTGGTAGATGGTAAAACTGATGATAAAACCTAACTGAGCTTTGCTTTCATGCTTACCGAGGAACATGCAGACGCTGAAAAATATCAGCAAGACTCAAGTGAGAAGTCTTATTAGTGTAACATAGGAGAGATAATTTGAGAAATATAAAAAATTTTGTAAAAATAAATAAATAAATAAATAAAAATAGCCATTCATGCATCAGTAAACGTTCAGCTGGTCAAACAAGAGTTGCCGATCAGCACTAATTGATCCCTCACTTTATCGCAGCCAGCTTGACCGCGCTGCTTTTACTTTCATGTGGTGCTTTGGTGGCGGTGCCGGACTGGAGGGGAGTGAAAGTCATTAAATTAAGTTAATTGAATTAGCGTCTGGTGTTCTTATATGTATCGATCCGTTGGCTGATCTGCGAAGCCCTTCCTCATGGGCATGTGAACCGCTTGGAAAGCTGCAGGCCTCCCTCGGCGAGGGTGGTGACGTCCCAGCAGTCACGGATCAAATTCAATTATCGGTTCCATTGACAATGTTTTTTTAAAGTTTTTTCCAGTTCAACATTTTGGTGCTTTAAAGAAGTTGTTTGATACTTAAATGATGCGTATATTTGAAGCACAGTAAGAGCCGCTCACACAGTGAAGTGACCGATGCAACAGCAGATTGTAACTGATCTCGAACAATTAAAAATAGCTTAATTTGCTCTGGTGCTGATTTTTAAGATTAGATCGAAACATCCCTAATTATGGTGATGACACTTCCCAGCATCTAACAGTGGTCATCTCATAGGAGCAGTATTTGTGGATCTCACCAAAGCTTTTCATCTGGTGGACCGCCATCCTCATCCGGACTAGATTCATGCTGTCAGGCTCCCCCATCACACGTTGCTGCTGTGCTTTGACCTGCATCTTCTGAAAGGGTGCGACAACCACATATGCTAACTCATCACAGAGGTGCGCCTCAAGCCTCTACCACTTCGCACCATTTTCTCCAACTGTGCCATCTAATTTTCCTTTAAGTTTAATGATCTTGTTTCCCCCCTAAAACTCATAACTCACATAACTTCATACCCAGTGATCAGTTGATCATTTTACAGCCGAATACACAGAACAGCTGATGTCATTCACCAGCTTGCATGGTGATCTCGTTAAACGATGCAATCAATAAAAGGAAATATGCAAACAAGAACATTGGGCAACGTTCTGCTGGGGAACCTTGGGTCCTGCCATTCATATGGATGTTCCTTCAACACGTAGCAGCTACCTAAGCATTGTTGAAGACCATGTCCCCCCTTTCATGGAAACGGTATTCCCTGATGGCAGCGGCCTCTTCCAGCAGGATGAGGCTCCCTGCCACACAGCAACAACGGTTCAGGAACGTTTGAGGAACACAACAACCAGTTCAAGGTGCTGACTCGGCCTCCAGGTTCCCCAGATCTCAATCCAGTCCAGCATGTGCGGGATGTGCTGGACAAACCGGTCCGTTCCATGGAGGCTCCACCTCACAAATTCCAGGACTTAAAGGATCTGCTGCTGACATCTCGGTGCCAGATACCACAGCGCACCTTCAGAGGTCCAGTGGGGTGTTGGCCACGATGGGTCGGGACTGTTGTGGCAGCAAAAGGGGGACTTACACACTGTTAGGCAGGTGGTCACAAAGTTATGGCTTATCAGTGTATGTTCACAACTAGTGGCTGACATACAGGCCGTCTTTCGAGTTGCACGGACTAAATCAACTCTCAAGTGATGCGCCTGACTTTTCATGATCATTTTTTTGTTTTTTTTCCTTTTCCAGAACGAACTCCTGCCTGTGCACGAGCAGGCGGCTCCCAGACAGATCGCTGCAACCTTGGCACCATCATAATAAGGAGTTGCCGCCACAGTTATTGCTGACCAGACTCATGTGTTGCCCGAGAAGATGCAGGCACATTGCAGCTGCTGCCAAAACCTCCCACGCCTGGCTTTTGCGTGCGTGTGTGTGTGCGTGTGTGTGTTCATCTTCTGCCTCCCTCTATAAAAGCAATCTTTAACTACATCTGGGACTTTCACTTGTGAGGATCTTTGATCTCTGTACAGTCCATTTGAAAAAAAATGAATGCTCGATGCAACAAGCCCACTAGTTTATTGAAAGACAAACTGTTATCTCACTTCTAACTCAGCCACTCTGGTGACAATTGGGAAAATCCTTTATCAATTCATTCAATTGTTAATTTATTAATTCGCCAGCATATAACAGCATTACAGCTCAAAAGGGTCTCCGCCAGGGACGAGTGCATGTGCCCAGTCTAAGATCCCTCAGGCTGCCATGTATCCATGGATCATGTGACATACAAGGAAGCAAGGAAGAGCATAAACAACCCACAGTATATAATGTCACACACATTCAAATATTGCTAACACAAATGCTAGCAAACATCCTGGGAATGATGTCCACTGGTATGGGCAAGCAGCAGTATAAAAGAATGCCCGAAATACACCCTCAGTAACGGTAAACTATCAGAGGTCAAAGCTAACAATCGCACAAAATCAGGACTCAACACTTGCGACACAGACACAGTGATAACATATCAATACTGAATGAAAAATAGGAAAACCCAGTTCCAACCCAGTGCTGGAGGGCTGTTGTTTCACTGCCTGCTTCCTGTTTAAGGACTTGGTTCTGGTTAGGACTTGATCGAGAGCCCTTTTTTTAATTTATTATTATTATAACCTCAAATCTGTGACACAGCAGCTGGGCTTGGAGCTCAAAGTCTGCCTCAGTGTCACGGGTGCCTCCACAGGTGTAGACAGACCAGCCTGATGCACACTGGGAATCTAAACGCCAACTTTCTTCCCTGGGAAAAATATCAAAAATTTAGCAAAGTATCTACAGCTAACGCGGTGGAAATGAGTTGCTGCTGCCGGCTGGTGTGAATGATGCGACGCCGACGGTCGAATGCAGGTGATGTTGCTCGGCTCTCTTTCAGCCATTCGTCACAATCCATCTCCTCGCTTGTCACGTTTACGTTTGGCTGAAGGTGCTTTAACATAAACTTGTAATGCATGCAGTTTTTTTTTTTTTTTTTTTTGTTCACTGTGGTTTTAATTCTTGCACCGATTTTTCTGCCGTTGCCAGTAGTGTTTTGCCGGCTTATTTGCTGGGACGAGGATCAGACGACGGGGGAAAACAACAAGCTTAAAATGCCAGTTGAGATTAGCCTCAGCGAGCAGCGAGAGAGACCTGCTGGGCGAGCCGCCACGGTTCAGACCTGCAAAGCACAAAGGAACTTTGCTCCACTCAAAGGACGATATCAAATTGTCTTCGTAAAAAAGAAGAAAAAAAAAAAACGGCCGACATTTGATGAGCCAGAAGCACATGGGATCGCCGCGTTTATCTCCGCAGCAGCCAGAGTTTCATCAGAACCATTTTATCCGTGATCCTGAAGGGCCGCCGCTCGTCCTGAAGGCCGTCAGCAGATGCCCAGCTCTGCTTTGGCTGTTTAATTTTGATGAGGACGCATATGGGAAGAAAAACATGGAAGGACCAGGGCGCCCCACCCTGGAGGCCTGGGGAGGGGCCTGAGGTCTCAGGGAGGGGCCTGT
>CAAKHG010031372.1:2592-26651 GCA_901007715.1 Dactylopterus volitans | reverse complement strand
CCGAGGATCTGCCCAAGTGCTTGTAGGCCTCGCATGACGGCTCGTAGATGGCTGTGAATTGGTTGGGGGGGAGGGGAGGTAGAGTTAGACGATACACACACACACACACACACACACACACACACACACACACACACAGACACACAGACACACACACACACAGCCTCCCTCCCTCTCTCTCTCCCTCTAATCACATTTTGTCTCATTGTTTTAATTTGCCAGCCCTTCCATTTCCCTCCTCTCTGCCGATTCTCATTGGACAATGAAATCGCGAGTAAAGTGGGACTGATCCTCATAAATCATTAAGTGAGGTTTGTTTTGCCTTGCGAATGTAATTAATACATAATTAATATTTAAAGATCGACTCATTTATCAAATTTAATTTCTCCACCGCAACAGAAACAGTGGAACGAGGAAAACAAACAAAATGGAGGAGGTGTGTGTGTTGGTTTCTTTTGTTTTTTTGCTAGTTTATTTTTTATTTTTTTTGAGGGGGGGGGGCTGAGATGGAGAAAGAACAGGCAGGAGGAAAAAAACAAAAGGAAGGAGGGGAAGCCGAATTACCGCTAATGAGGCGCAAATGAGGCGGCGTCTTAATTAGCCGGCAGATAGCAGCTCAGTCCCACAGGTAGATGAACTTAATACAACATCTTTACCCGCTCATTAATGGGGCCGTTTGTCCTGGTTTTCTTTTGGAGCCGAGCATCTGGGAGCACAAAATTTGCTTTAAAAAAAAAAAAAAAGTTTAAAAGCTTTTTCGAGTTCATGTGTTTTGGATTTAAATTTTTGGATGCTCATATTCGTAAAATGGAATTAAAAACAGGACACTTAAATTAAAATCAGAGAAAGACATGATTATTCTTTAGAAAGAAAGAAAACTGTACTATAATTTCAAACTGCAATGGAAGTTGAATGATTTGCTTTTTAAGTGTATTCCTAAATAATTCTTAGTTTACAAAGTATTGAAATCTTTTATTTTCAATGAATTTCTGTGCCTCTGTAAGGCATTCGGAGTCTCTTTTCCCTTGATTTTGTCATGGTGTCATTTTCTCTGCTTATTTTCCCTTCAACACATTTTCGCCTGTATGAACTAACCTCTCTCGCTCTCTCTCTCTCTCTCTCTCTCCGCCCTTCCCTCCCTCCCTCCCTCCCTCCCTGTCCTCTGCCTCGGGAGACCGCCATGAGAGCGCGGCGCTCTGCACCGTTAAGCAGGACCACTTTACGCTGTCAATACATTCAATAAGCCGCTATTGAGCTGAGCTATGAGACGAGCTCTGTGGCCAAGAGAGGGGGGGAAAAAGAAAAAAAAAAGTTGGAGCGAATGGAGGATAAAGACAAGAAGCAGGTGAGAAGAGGGGAACTGTTTGACGCTGAAGACGCCTGAAACCAAGAAAAGAATTCCTTTTAAAAAGGCAATTGTTTGTGGAGCTGATGTAAACTCTAACTAGGTGTGAGAGGTGCTGCCTAATTATTCATCCTTTTCCATCTAAAAAGGTGAAGTGCAAAAAATAAAAATAAATAAGCAAATGATAAGCGCTTGTTTTGATAGTGACTTCACTGCTGGACGAGGCATCAGGAGCCGTAATCGCCAAGTTTTCCATTTCATCCTGAATGTAGCTGAGGTGGTGCTGAAGGGAGGCAACTAAAATGGTCAAAATCCTGCTGCCAAAGAGGCCATTAACGACCCCGTCTGACCCTGCAGACATGGGCCGCACTGAGATATGGGAAATTATTTTGATGAGAGGGGGAAAAAAAAAACAGCAAAACTTCTTGCAGGATGAGTTTAACAAAAAATAAATAAATAGAGAAAATGGTCTAGAAACGAAGATGGTTGCATGCATCAAAATTCCTTTTGTTTCACTTGTGGGTAAACACAAGTTTCTAAAAATGAAGTTTGATTTTGCAGGATAAGAAATATATGTGGAGGGATGGAGAGAAAAAAGATGACCAAAGGATGTGCGACGACATGATGGAGAAAAATGTATCAACAATCAAACAAAGACGCGAAAAAAAAAAAGAAGTACAATCTTCAGACGGGTTCGCAGGTCTCGAAATATTGCTGCTCAAATTATGTTTATACAGTCGTGTAGGTTGGGAAATATCTGCACGCCGCCACGATTCAATGTCAGAAAATAGTCTCTCGCACACACACGCAAACACACACACTCTGGTCCTGCTGCTCTGATGAAAGCAGCTCCTCGCTAATGGGTTAATTTCATTCCACTGCTCTCTGCCATGTTGAGGACAATTAGCCCAGAATGGAATCGTGAATATTTAATGACGTCCACAGCAAGGTACAGAGAGCGAGAGAGAGAGAGAGCGAGAGAGAGGAGACAATGATGAAAAGAAGGAATACTGGGGTGAAGAGCCTAACCCAGACAGACATGGAGGAAGAGGGAAGGAATGAGAGAAAGAAGAGAAAAGCCTGGAGGAGGCGGGGGCGGGGGGCCGAGGACTGAACTATCCAATCACCGCAGAAGGATGTTGATATCGTAAACTTTAAAGCCCCTTTCTACATCCCATATCGGTTAGACAGGGAAATCTGGATGCAGATATCCAATTTCAGGTCTATAAAAAGGGAGCAAACTCTCCTTCCTGAAACCTGTCCACCATGCTGACCTCGACAGCCCAAAGCGTTCAACTCTGGGAACTGGGAACCGGGTCCCTGGTCCAAAGGTAATTCATCATGTCATCTAGCACTAGACTTTCTTCATCTACTGTATTTCCATATATTACCAAAGCCTGATATTTATGATGACCATCATGTCTGCTTCGTCTGAGTAACAAATATCTTTATTGGAGTGGACTTTAAACACACCGATCCTTTACTCGGCCTCTCTCGCGCTCATGTTGGAGGAAATAATCATGCTTTTCCTACCAATTGGTTTTCAATCTTAAAGTTCATCTGATAAATGAAAGGTTTTTTAACCTGCAGGTTAAAAACCTTTAACCGACTGTCTGCTGACAGCCATTTAGAACCTATTTAAAATCTCTCCTCGTGTCTTCTGCCTGTGACTGTGTATAAGACGCTTGCGTAGAACCAACCGAGTTCCAAAGGTATCATTCCAACCCCAAAGTCATTTAGTTTAAGGCACAGTTAGCTTGCTAGCATTAGCATGCGACGTCAGTGCGTCTTTCGGGCGTTTGCCACCTCAGACTTTGCTTCCTCCATGTGCTGCCGGCTGGAATTCTACTCGCTTTAAGGTGAGCAGTGTGGGTGACATCATCCAGAGCCAGTAGGCCCGTTTCAACATCTACCAGGACCTCTGGTTTCTCCACCTGCTGGTCCCAATCCTTCTCTTCTGATTTGCACTGGCTGTTGACAGCTGTCAGGTCCAGTCAAATTTCCGGCGCGACGGCGTCCCGCCTGCCCGGTTCCACTCAGAAATATGTGACATCATGGAAGATTAATGCCCTTTTATGGGGACTTTAACCTGCTCACCTGTGCTGCACGGAACTTTGACAGTTTCAGAAAATCGACACTGAAGTCTTTTTTTTTTTTTAATTATCCTTTCTTGAAGCCTTTTAAACGCCTAAAAAGAGTATCGATACTTAATTTTGCTGCTGCTAATTTTGTGTATGATTTACTATTATGCATCTCATCATCCAGTATGGTTGGTGGTCCCGGATGTGCTCAGTATCTCTGCATCACTATACGCAGCGTATTTCACAACAAAATCGTTGTTCACGTTCACTTCATTAATGAGTTTTCATGTTTTAAACTAAATAAAAACTTATCACTTTTCTTTGCCAGTTTTCAGCCCTCATGCCTACTAACACTTGTTCAGGAGTTTGAGTAGAAGTTGGAGCGGAGGAGCTCGACTTCTCTCAAAAAGTTTCTGAGGAGCCGCAGATTTGACACCCAGCGCGATAAATTCATCCAGCTGCCTCGGCGCTTTAACTTTGAATGGGCAGAAATGAGAGAATGCAGAGCCGGAGCGTTGTTAATGTTTAACTCCTGACGTCCGCCAAAGCGACGACTGTCACCCGCGGACTCCACAAGATGGGAGTTTCGCAATCGCGGCGAGTGCGAGATGGCGGAACCGGCTGACGCTCCTCTGATCAGCTGGGTCTTTGGGCTTGTGCCCTGAGGTGACAAGTGTGATGGCTGAACACTGCGGCCTGTCAATCACAACCAGCCCCTCGGCAACCGCAGATCCAATAGAGGACGACTGGAAATAGGACAAAAAAAAAAACAAAAAAAAACTCCTAATGCCTTGCAGGACCATTAATTGGTCAATTGATCCTCATTTGCCAATCAGAAGTCTGAATTATTAACTGAAGAGATGACAGCGTTGAGGAGGAGCTCTGAGGGAAGAGTCGCATTGATTGGAGGAGAAGGAGTTTGGATGCGGCTGATGGGTTGTTATGTTGATGCAGGTTCTTGTGGCGCGATAATGGAGGGCCCATCATCCAACAGAGGAAAGTATTGATTGTGTGTTTGACAGCTTTACTGCCTCTCAGTCTCTGTCTGGAGAGGATAACATTTACAGTACAATCTTTTACAGCCACAATATCGCGTAATTATTACGTATTGCTGTGATAAGAGCCTCCGTGCTGCCTTTCAGTCCAGCCTTGAATCCTCAATATCAGCCCCGTTTTTTCTGTTGATGGCTCATCTCACGGAGGAGCCTCTTCCTCAGCGGTGCCTCCTCTTCTTCCTCCCCGCTCTGCCTTCTGCTGCCTCCTGTGCCGACTTAGAACTTAAGTCCCGGAGGTCCCCCTTCCCCATGAATGTTCCTTGGATTAGTGGTGCCGACACTCGATACTTCCCGACCGCCATCTTTTCACTCCTCATGCAGACTCGGGCCGGTGGACTTCAGGCGGATGCCTGCGTTAATCGTGTATTCTGCCGTGGTTGGATTACTATTCGAGTTGGGTCCATCTGATAAACGCTCGGGCCCGTTTGAGTTGATCGCTCCGATTCCTCCTGGGGAGCTGGCGCCTGAAGACCAGCCGCCAAAAAATAAATACCATTAAAATGAATCAACGCCTCTCGAAAAGCAAACTCGATAGCAGCTGCACGTAATCATCGTGAAAGACGGATTTTATTTTTCAGAGCTATTTTATCTTACTTAATATCAAACCTATCGGTGGCTGATCGCTGCACAAACCAACTTCGATGAGTTTCCCCACAATAAAGTTAAGAACAGACATACTTCACTGTTTGGCCTGAGGAGCGACAGAATACATTTTGGTAAAGATATAGCTCTTGATCAGGATACAAGAATCCTGTTTTGAAGGATTCTTCTAAGGCGGCTACGATTTCTCGCCGTTTTATGCTGAAAAAGCATCAATATCTCACACCGCTTTTTTTTCCCTCCAATTTTGCCGCTGGTTCTGCATTAAACTGCTGGTTTAATGGCCGCGTAAGGAAAACCGTCTGCAGAGGACACAATGACTGGAGGCTGCCCGGCTAAGCCTTACCTGCAGCCGTGGGAGGACATATGGCACATGAGGCCGCGGGATCAGCTATGCAAAGCTGCGAGGGCGATCCTGTTACTGCGTCGCCGACAGCTGCTGCGCATGAATGCCACGCTCGGGCCGCGCTGGATCCCGAAGCCGGGGCCGCGCGCGCGTATTAAATTAACGATCGAAGCGTGAGACCGACATGGTGTGGCGAGCTGATTGGAGGCAGGTAAACGCCACCGGTGTCGGCCGCTGGCGCCAAAACCATTTATATACACAACAAGGAGACGCGTATGGCCAATGGCAGATACTCTTGCGTCAGGAAAACTGACAAATACTAATACTCCGCCAGTTTTCACAGTTTTGAGTTCAGGCGCCGAGTTACACAGATGCAGTATGTTGGACATTCACCCACCGCCCATAAAATTAAAACCACCGCATGTTCATCATAGAATATAACAGTCCTGCAATATGTTCTCCCTTCAGAAGGAGTTTTATGCTGAATTTTTATTCTCTTTGAGAGGTGTTGATATATTTTAATGATCGTCATTGGTACTGTAATTTGTGATGCTGCTGAACCGAACTTGGGTTACGCTGAGGGGTCCCTAATATTTTGGTCATCCCACTCAGTTTCGGGTACAAAAATGGCAAAAACACGTCTCTCAGATTCAATAAAAATGCAGCCTAAAACTCCCGATTGCAGCGCTGCTGTATTATAGCGCGTGGTGAACATGCGGTGGTCATGATGCTGCGGCTGATTGGTGTATATGTTAAAAAACTGGTATGTTTGATAAATGATAAGACTTTTAAAGGTAATATTGCAAATTTAAACAGCAAAACCATCTACTACGTTAAACACTGAAGCTCCAACATTTTTTTTTTTTTTTTACAGTCTATTTTCTTTTCCTCTCTGTGCATCCTCAGGCCTTCATACTCAAAAACCTCCAGGAAACGACACAGAACTGCGCAGAAATGCAAGTGAAATTTGTTTCAAAAGGATTAAAAAAACAGAAGCCTCATTTTAGGCACCTGAAACAACTTACTTATATATTTTCATTTGCCTGTTTCACAGGGTATCCTGCCGAAAACCTCCATGGAAAACTCCAGGGAGCACCGTGAGCCTTCATCACAAGAAAAAGGGGTAAACGGGGTAAACGGACCTGGTGGGGAAAGTTAACATGGCCGCCCTGCCCCGCCTCCCTGCCACGCCGTGCCCACGCCCACTTTTAGCCTCTCCTAACATATTTTCGTCAAATCATAACGTGACAAGAAATCAGAGCCATCAAAACCTCTGCAGTGCCACAGCATCACTTGGGTTGAGGAAGCCGCCCGTGACGCCGCACGCTTGCATACATGCAAACATAAATTTAGTAGCAGTTTCAGTCTGAGGTCTCCACAGGTCCGAACGTCTCTATACATGCGGTTCGGTCAAAAAAGAAAAGAATTCACATGAATTGCTTCCTGGTGACTAACGTTCTCCAACCTTCGGGCATCTATTACATGCTTAAAGCAGCTCTGCTCCGATTCCCTCGTGTAGCCGCGTGAAACGAAGTGCAACGGCGTAATGCACCGCATCGATACCTGACATGACAAAACGCAGCAAATTACCATCCCATCTGGAGGCCCTGCTGAGCTTCTGAACTGCTCTCATCACGTCTTTACTTCATCATGTCATTCATCGCTCGACTAATGCACTTACTTAACTTCTTCTCTAAGCTTTCAGACTACGAGCGCCCCCCCGCCATCATAACCCGCGCTGTTGCCACCCATCAACAGGTCCAGTTCTGGTGTAAAACCTCCAAAAAGTGACAAATAGGTGATCGTATAAATTAAAGTTTGCGCAGTTGTTGTCTCCCTCAGAGACACTTGGTCAAGTTCCTAAAAATGTCTCACTTTCCATGGCATCAGACAGGTTTTTGCTTTAGCTTCTCATTCCGTAGCGAACGTAAAATCTCGTACTTATAAATTAGAATAATGACACAATCTGTGTTTGGGACGGCGCCATTAAAGTCTTACTCTTGCTATGATATTCCGTCTGTCATCAGGTTGGTAACGGGAAAGCTCCATTTACTGACTGTCCCTGAACACGACGCTACTATCAGTAGCTGCAGCAAGCAGCCAGAAAGCGAACTAGGAACCAGCAGAAATATTTACTTCATACTTACAAATTAAGGTCAATGCTAATATGTTTTTGTGCTTCTTAAAAAGGTAGAGTTCAGGGTGGTTGGATGATCTGCTGATGGGTGGTCAGTGTATCACCTCGAGTAAATGACACTCTGCACACACTCGATATTGAAGCGTCAAGATACAGGTATATTGTGATTGAAATGAAAAAAAAAAAGTAATTAAAAAAAAGCCACTGATTTTTACAATGTGCATTTCTGGCTCTCGGTAAACTCTCAGCATCATGAGCTAACTAACAATCTCACACAAATGTCTAATTGTCTCGAATACAATTACATTAAACTCCTCACTGATTGTTTCATGAACACAAATGAATTTAAACCGCAGCCTGACGGGTTGGCGCCGGCGTTCCAACCGTGAGGTGGCCATCCTCGTTGCTTTGAAACACCTTTTTATCGTCGTTATATTCCCTTGTACATAAATCTAATTTAGTTGTCAATTGCTGTTGCTGTTTTGGTTTTTTCCACCCCTGTAGTGTCATTAAACTTGCAGCAGTTTGCTTCGTCCATGTGGGAACAGCAGAAGCCGGCGTTAAAAACAGCTGTAACGCGGATTTAAATCAACGATTAAACGGTTGAACATTTTTAGCAAATAGTTGCTAATTATATGGCCAGGCGTGACTGTTTGCGAGGCGCTGCGTTGGGGTTTCAAGCCGCTTTGCTGAATCAAGCGTCTGCCGCGACAACGGGAGCAGACCAAAACAGGAGAGCTGACAAGGGCAACTGCAGCCTGCGCACAGACGCCGCCTGGCCCCTCCCCCTCCATATTCCCCAGTGTGCTGAAATGAAGTGCACCGGCATAATGCACCATATTGATATCTGGACATGTCAAAACACAACAAATTGCCATCCTGCTATCTTGGAGAGAGACTGGCCATGATGTGATCCATAGATCATCCGCGCTCGGCCCTCATCAGGCCGTCTCACTCAGCGGAGCATTAATGCGTTGGGCTGATATCAGCATTTCAGGGGCCATTAAGGCCGGCCCAGAGCTTTGATAGAAAACTGCACCAATCAAAGTTACAGACCCCCTTTTCCTCATGATTAGTCCCCCATATGCCGATGCGGAGGGGCTCAAGTTCATTTGTGCAACTTCGATGGTTAACTGGTGCTACAAAATACTGGAAATGTTAAAAAAAAAAAAAAATACAAAAATTGGGTCATCCTACTTGTATGCATTAGTGTGACAAATTAAGGACACCTCTCAGTATAACCCACAACAGAATCAAAAATTCCAGTCCCAATAACAATTATTAAAATATGTCAACACCTCTCTAAAACACATTCAATAAAAAAAATAAATAAAAATCAACATAAACTCCTCCTGAAGGGAGAATCTATTGCATTATTTTCTATGGTGAACATGCAGTGGTTTGAATGTTATGGCTGAGCGGTATAGACGCAACATATTTGGTTTTTGTTGTTGTTTTGGACCAGAAAGATAAACAAATGCAAAGAAACAAAAAAACACATTTGCGTTACCTGTGGAAAACTGGTGGAATATTATTGTATTTAAATGTTTCTGATGTTAAATTTTATGCCTTTGGTGCCTTGTGTCTAAACTGTTAGAGGAATTTGCGGCAGCGGTGCATCGTTGCAGTCGTGGGCTTACGCAGCTGTAATTTAATTGTTGACCTGCCATAAGCTGTAAATTAGATAAACTCTCAAGGCCTGCGAGCTTTAATATGCCAATCACGATAAAAAAGCTGCATATTTGATTAACAAGCACCTGTTACGCATCTCTGTGACTCCCACGTGATATCATTCAAACAAGCAGGTAAATACGCACAACGCCAACCACCAAAGCGACCACACTCAATCACATAGTCTCACACACACACACAGTTGTGAATCACAGGCATGTTTACAGACAGACAGACAGAGCAGACAGATGAATAAATGATGTGTGTGATCTATAATGAATGCCTCTTGTTCATTATACATTCTCACATTCAACAGGCCATTCCACAGACCACAACACTGTCCTCACCGTCTGGGTCTTTATGTGGCAGATCGCAGCGTTACTTAAAAATGCTGCCGCTGGTCCACCTTGAACATCAGCGGGCGGGGCCAGGTTGGGGCGGGAGGTTTTGCATGTTATGGATTTTACGGTTCATATAAAGCACAATAATGAAAGAAACCCTCAACTAAACCATCACTTCACCAACCATCAAATAATGAATTCTATTTTGTTAGCATTTAGCTCGGTAAATAAGGGCAACTGAATTTTATGAACTTTCGTCCCTCCGGTTTTGCCTTGTTCTCCAAGTTAAAACGTCTTAAAATCATCACTGACAATTTTTATCATATGTTTGGTTTTAGAATTCGTTTGCTCAGCCTATGTAGATGAACTCATATTCAGTGAAAAACATGTGCAACTTAAAAACCAGGTATATTTTATACGTGTTTACCCATTATGACTGCCAAAATGATTGTTTACAGTACAGAAAACTTAACGTCTCGGTGTGTTACAGTGGGAGGATGGACCAAAACATTCATCATTTTTAACAGATTTTAAAAATCTGCACAAAACTGCCAACTTTGATCATTTGTTTATTCACTGAAGCAATGTTCAGTACATCTGAGAGCTCACAGCGCCGATCACAAATGAAACTGTTCTACCTGATGTCCAGTGTGGACAAAATTAAAAAAAAGAAAAAAAACCCACTTGTGTTTGATTAACATTTTAATCAGTTTTCTTATTTTATCCGTTTTAATATGTTCTGCTAATGTACGGGGGCCCAATTCCTGCACTTCCACCGACTGTCACGCAGACTCACGGCGGCTAAAAGAGCAGCAGACTGGAGATTAAACAGTAGCAAGACGAAGCCGAAAGATCAGAGGGGTCATTACGGCAAAAGAAAAGCACTGGAGGGGAGGATGCAGGGCGGCCTGAGGGGAGGAGTGTGTGGAGGGGGGTAAAAAAAAAAAAGGGAGGAGGCGGCGGTTAATGATGACTATTGTGTCGTTTTATAGACGCTGTTAACTCCTCTCTTTTCTCCTCCTCAGGTTCCCCCGAGTTCTTCCTCCAGGCTTAACAGATGACGGGTGACATGAAAGGTAGGTAGGGGTGTGTGTGTGTGTGTGTGTGTCTGTGTGTGTGTTTGTGTGCGTGTGTGCGTTCATGCATGCCTGGCTTTTACAGAAAAATCACAAAGGTTGCATCATTTCCACTGAGCTTCCTGCAAAACTAAACATGTGAATTTGGGAGGTTATTCGGACGATTAAAAAGTTAAACCGAGGGATCTCCTCGCTTTTATTAAAGGGATGCTGGAAGAAAAGTTCATGTATCCTAATTTCTTCTTCAGTTGAGCTGCCTCTACACAGGAGATCCATGTTATTAAAAAAAAAAAAGGTGATGAGCGTACTGTTGCAAAAAAAATGAAAATATCTGCTTGAAAATGTGTCGTTGTTTTTTTTAAATTAATGTCAACAATCATGGACCAATATCAGGACTGCAGGTCCATAGCTAAGCTGGTACAGTATTACCGACACAGGGTGAATAAATCAATGTTCCATATAGCCGAGAGGGAGGCTGATTTTTATACAAATGCTGGCCAAAAATAAGGAAGTGAAGCCATGTGATCATTTCATTTCCACATAAACGCGACGTTATGTGCACAAAACACGACTGAAGACTAATACTGTAAAATGTGTGGGAGAAGCACTGCAATCCCCCTATGCTTTTTTTTTTTAATTAAAATTCTCAGTTTCCATTAATTACAGAATGAAATTCATGGTGACTTGCTTTTAATTACACATCTTCACATATATCACGTTAATTTTCAAAACATTTCTGTCAGCGAGTCCCATCAGGTCAGCTGGGCAGGAAACATAAAGGCAGGTGGGGGGAGGGGTTTAATTTGGGGGTCATCTGGAAAACAAGGCCACCCCTTTTTTTTTTATAAAGAAGAGCACAGCAACCTTTGACCTATGAAACCACGGTCCCCGCTGGGGCTGATGGGAGCAGAACAATAGGACCTGCAGGACAGCGTGCTGCTCTACAAGTGTTACAGCGGCAGGGGTCGGCCATGCTACCATACGCTCATGTCTGGATCCCTCAGAGCTGGCTTCACTGAACACACACACACACACACACACACCCTCAGACATGCACACACACGGAAATAGTTTCCATGTGAAGCTGCTAATTGGATTTCATATGATTATAGGAACAATGGGATTTTCAAGCTTACTGACTGCGCTTTCACTCATCATCTGTTTAAATGGATCCGAGCGCTAAAAGGCCGCGATATGAAACGAGTGGAAGCGGCATTTCCTGCGCCGAATGTGTGTGAACGCCGAAATGCTGAAAGTCGCAGCGGCGCCGCAAAGCAAGTTAGAAAAAAAAAAAACAAAAAAACAAGCTCAATTGAAGCATCGACGTCACTTAAAAGCTTAAGACAGCAGATTTTTCATTGAGTCATTTTTCATTTAGGGCACTTTTTTTTTTTTAAAGCTTCAGAATAAAATGTCTAAAAGTTAATAAGAGTTTGAACGGAACATTCAATGCTCTTCACAATGTGGAATATATGCACATTTTGACGGGTGAACGTAGCTTAAACCCCGCAAAACACATAGAAAAGCTCAGGGAGGGAAAAAAAGAGGAAAGATTCAAATAATAATTAATGTTTCCACTCTCATTATCTGAGAAGTGCGCGGTACAGCTAATTATGTTGCATTTCACTACATCGGGGGGGGGCAGCCTTCACCTTCACGCGTTTCACCTGCAAATCTTTGGGTGCGCAGGGTAAATCTGCCGACAGTGATTAAGTGGTTTGCTGAAGGCGTCTGGCGGCCCGACACTTTTTCCGTTATCTCCCCCGTCTGTCAAATCGCCTCATCCCTTTGAATTTGAACTGCAGACTTGCCTTCTTCTTCTTGCAGGCAGCTGTTGGGCGTTTTTTTTTTTCCTTCTTTGTCGACTACACAAAGAGGCATCGCGCCGCTCAAACCGACACACTCCTCTGGTATCCGTCGAGCTTTTTTTTGTGGCGTGTGGCGCTTTCGCCATTGTTTATAAAAAAAAAAAGGTTAGACTCTTTGTTTCTGGGCGTGTGCGTTGTCACCTCTGGGCGAGCGGATCGGGTGACCTGGGCTGCCTCGAATCGGCGGGAGATTTAAAAACTCGAAAGTGTGTGTGTGTGTGTGTGTGTGTGTGTGTGTGTGTGTGTGTGTGTGATAAAGACAGAGATTTTGTGATTGTAATATTATGTTTAATAAGCAGGCTCAGGTAACTGTATAAGTGTGTGTGCCCGTGCTGTGGGTGCATGACTGGATTACAATAGTGAAAAATCATTTCATTAACATGCTGATTTAGCGGTCTTTGCTCTTTAATACCTTTTATATAATATAAATATAAATATTTAAATAAGCTGCTCAATGATCTGACATCCCTGAATGCCTCTGATCACTGTCAGCCTACAACCCCGCTGGCATCTTCTTCAAAATGGCAAATATTTAAAAAAAAACAAAAAAGTGAAATTACTGTTCCAACATTTGATTGCTGTCTTGCTGCTACTGTTGCTCATAAATGGAGTTTCAACGTTTAGCAAATCATCTGACTCTTTCTAATAAATTTTACAGACGCATCGTACCAACTTTTTTCTGGAAATGAGGCTGCAGAACTCAGGATCTGCCGCTTCTCTAACTATTATGCACCGAAAGCCTGGGATGAGTTTATTCAGGCGATTTCCGAGCCATGTTGAATGAATCTGATGTTCACGTTTATGAAATTTTAAACAGCGACCATGTTAGCAAAAGGCCCATCACACGGTAGCGTGCAACCCCGGCTAAATAAAGGTTGAATCAAATAGGACCGGAGCGCTGAAGCTGGGTGGTGAGTCAATTTTTTTCTCACACGGATAAAATCAAAATTAAACAAACGACCTTAAATCACGTTTGTTAAGTATGATCCAAAAATCTCTCTAACATTATTAATAAGCCAATCATGTTCATACTAATACATGTTGCACCTATAATATACAATTGTGGATGTGTCTTCCACATTTTATTAAATTTATGTTATTTACAAACACACACACACACACACACACACACACACACACACACGACCACTGCATATGTGTTTTAAATTAATATCAACGACATGGTCAATATACATGTGCTATATTATTTTATACCAAACCTAATGTAAAATGATGATAGTCTGGAAATGATAAGTTTCAGTAGAATTAATTTCAATTTTAAAAATTCATGTGTGCAGATTTACAAATCCTTGATCAAAAATACTGCTGAATTCTCATCAATACACGTAAAAACATGGAAATAAATCGATAGAGTGAGGCGGAGCACTTTGTCAGATTTGTCCAGATATGAAAAGATTTTAAAGTTGAGCCCAATTGTTCATTTTTCAAACTTTTAAACAAATTGCAAATTGGCATTTTTTTTTGGTACAAACACACAATTAGACACAGTAGAAAGTCGTAGAAAAATACTCGCATGTTCGACTCTGTCCCATCTTGCACATTACTTAATACTTTAGCTACTTATACTGTCTGTGCACAATGTTTTAACTCACGAAGAAATCAATAGCTGCTTATAGCAAAATGAATGTTCTTCTGTGCGTGTGTGTGTGCGTGTGTGTGTGTGTGCGCGTGTGTGTGCCTTTACTTCCTATTGTGTCCTGATGGCTACCGTTTGGCCCCAGGCCTGCTGGATAATGCAGCGTGGATCTATAGCGGCGGCCACATCTGTCTCCGCTGCGCCGCTCTCAGACGAGCCCGCGACCGCCGGCGTTCTCGCCATTGACGCGAGGCTCCCCGCTTGGTGTCCGTGACGCCGCCTGTAAAACAGCTGACCAATCGCCTCGCAGCCATTTACCCCGCAGGAATCATGAAGAACACCCCATGAAAAAAACACCAATCATTAACCTGTGTGCCTGCGCAAGCTTGACAAGGACATTTAATCCTGCTGGAGGAAAAAAAAACGAATAATTCCTTAATCAGGTTTTTAAAATGAATTTAAATTTTCTTCCTACTCAACCGCACCGGTTTAATTTACTTCACTTCTTTTTGGTCCTATCACGCTCTTGACCTCACACTTGAGAAACAGGTTTCCGTCCCTCACGTTTCAGGATGATGAATCACTGGCTTCATCTGCCGGCCGCCGGCCATGATGGATCATTTGAATCAGCGCGGTGTTACTAATTATCGGCGTAATAGCTGCGCCCTTCTGAATGTCGACACCCATGATCACGCCGCCGCTTTTTGAGGGGAATGCCAATAAGGGAGCCACTCGCGAAGACGTCGGGAGCAGATTGCATGCGACCGCTATTGACTGAGCGATGGGGAAACGTCTGCAGTGATTGTGAGCTGAGGCCTCTGAGACGCCTTTCAGGTGGGATGAATAATGGCTTCGGGGTCTGAATCGGCCAGTGCACCAGATGAAGCATGGGGGGGGTGGCAACAGACCTGGATTTCTGCTCCACTTTTTCATTATGAAGTGAGTAACCGGCTGGTCCCGAGCCGCTAGCAGTAGCGTCAGCATCGCCTTTGGAAACGAGCCGCTTTGTAAAAAGTTAAAGGCTCATCGGGCGCCTGCATTAGTATGAAGCCATTACGTTTGCTTTGCAACATTAACAACTTAATGTTGAGTAATGGCGACGCAGCACATTTTGCTATCTGCGTGAGAGGCGGCAGGCTTTGTCTTCAGTCCAACGTGAAACCGTATTGGGCTTGTAAAGTGCGTATAAGTCTGGATATACACCAGTCAGCCGTAACGTTATGACAACTGCATGTTTACCACAGAATATAACGCAACAAATTCTCTGACTAATTTGTGACGCGGTTGAAGTGTACTGGGTTATACTGAGGTGTTCCTGATATTTAGGTCATACCACTCATGTGCTTTAGGTTGAATATTAGGAACACGGTATAACTCAGCATCAGAATCACAAATTACAGTCCCAATAACAGTCAAATATGTCGCAACACTTCTCTCAAACACATTCGATAAAAACTCCCCCTGAAGGGAGAATTTTTTTTGCAGGGCCGCTGCCTTCTATTCTCTGGTGAACATGCACATGTTTTAATGTCATGGCTGATCAGTGTATGCTCCCGGCCACCAGGGAAGGTGAATGGACCTCTTGCTTGCGTCGCGCGTGTCAGCAGAGATCGTCGCCGTTACAACTACACACACTTTATTGCATTCAGCGCTACAGTAAAGACCCGCTTAGGCTTTGGGCAAAGCTTGCGTTTGAGGTCCAAGTACAAACTTCTGCGCATGCACCAGAGTGGAGCTGCTGCTCTGAGCACCTCGTATAGAGTTTTGCATCAGAGTTAATGGAGAACCACAAGGCAAAAGGTGCCTTATGCGTCTGTAAGTGACCGTCTTGTTATGCTGTTAAAAAATGATCGTCTACATGCCACAAACACAAAAACAAAGAAAATAATAACGTCTGGTAAATCGGTTTGACGCTGCACAAATATGGCACCGATCTGCATGTTAAACTTAAACTGCATGGACAAATCAGCAATTTAGGCTTTGAGAATCTGGATAATTTTTTTTCTCTCTCCAATCTGTCTGTCTCTCTCTCTCTCTGCAGTTACCGTGGGACTTCGCCTCCCCTGTGGAACCTTGTCACCAGGTTGTCACGACCCGTCTACAAACACAACACGGCGTCATCCATCGATCCATCCACGAGACGGGACGAATGAGGTCAGCGCCAGAGAGAGAGAGGGAGAGAGAGAGAGGGAGGGAGAGAGGGAGAAGATGGATGGAGAGCAGTCGCCTCTCGTTTGCTCTTCTGCTCACTCTCTGCTCTGCATTACCTGGATCACAGAGCACACACTCCCTGTGGGGCTCACACACACACACACACACAAACACACACGCCATAGACAGGAAGACACACTCGCACACATCCATGCACTGACGCAGAGGCACATTTACATACACAGTGGTGCAGCAGGCCAAACAATCAATTTACTCCACTCAGCTGGTCATTTGGACTTCATTATTTAGTTTTTCATCTTCACTCTGTATCGATTCCACCGCCGAGGCAGGGCAGGGAAAAAAGAAAAAAAAAAAAAACTAAAAAATTTCCAGAGAGTCAGTGGTGATACGTTTGAGAGATGGAAAGTAACCGAGTCTCCACATACCAACAATTTTAGATGCTCATGTTATTCAATCTCCCCATGAATCAGATGGAAGCAATGGACTTTTTTATTTTAACCCGACAGCATCGGTTATTTAATCAGTTTTACTTTTAAAATGTTTCTCTCCAATATGATCGACTGTATTTCTACACATGCGACTACGTTTCAAGAAAACCACAAACGTCTTCATTCTGGTTTCTGTCATTTCTTTTTGACCTGATTTGCCTTCCACATGTACGACCTGAACCCTCACAACGCCCATGAAACCAGAAATGTTAACAGCGTTCATCAATGTTTGACCAAGAGAGATTTCATTAGGATTACAAACGGAATATTTTACATCTTAACAGATGATAATTTACAAGTCTTTTGTTCAGGTTTCAAGGATATTTAGATTCTACACCTCATGCTTCTAGCCATCTGAAAAGCGTTTTATCCATTTCACCCAACTGAGCGGCCAGTCATCAATTAGAAAAAAAACATTAATTGAATTATTAAATATTTGTATCTCATTACATTTCAAATGGAGGAAATGTCCTTTACTACATTGGCCTCAAAATGGTCTGAAACAATCACACTGAAATCACCAAACACTGACTTTTGTTTATTGTGTGTGAAAAGGTGAGTGAATCATAAAGTATCGTAAACTTGTTACTTCATTGTCAATTATCGTCTCAAATTTTAAAATGCCAGTCACAAGCAAATTTACTTCTACTTAAAAATTTAAGAGCTGAAACTTCATTGACTCTGACTCAAGAAAATGATAATATTTTTCAGCCACTCTGGAAAGGAGTAGTTGGATAGTTTGCTTGCGTATGTCAGTGATGGCTCCGAGCAAACAAGCTTTCTTAGGTAACGTTGATAACATTTGTAAAAGCCTCCAATGGGTGGTGAAAAGACCATTTGTTGCCAAAGGAGCGCTCCGAGTCAGCTAACAGATGAAAGGCCTCTATGTGGTGGGGCGGCAGGTGGGCGTGGATGCAACCGCTTCCTGGTAAACACGCCACTCTGCATGAACTCTTCTCCCACAATCCTTTGTCTCCGTCCGCTGCCATTCACAGCAGGTGAAGCACGAGCGGGGCCTGAGCCCAGGGGCCAGGAATTAGAAGGGTAATTACTCGCAGTGATTAGGACTATGAGTGATGGCATTTCTGGGGAGAAGAGGGGGGGACAAAACCCATTCCAGTATGCTAACTTTAAGATGATCAGCAAGGATTGAGGAGCTCGTCTACCGTTTCCCCAGCTGCTTACACATGTTGCTGGTTACTGACATTCCAAGCTAGCGCAAATATCATAAACGGGACATATCATTAGTCTTAACAGTAGAAAAGATGTCAAAAAGATGTAAGATGCAACGCATCTCCAATCATTTTTTAACATATGCGATGAAAAATAAGTTTAAATTTTCCACCTGTTTAAGGTTTTCACTTTTCTTTACCCCCCCTCAGTAAATCATTAACGTAAAATTCTGATGACATGATCTGACAATCAGCTGCCTCAAGCAATTTTATCACGTCGGCGAGAATTTGGGAAACTGAGGTGAAACAGCGCCATAATGAAAATGGTCTCGGCTGACTTTAAGATATGGTCACATTAACCTTCCATGGCTGCCTGCTGTCACCTGTGTGTAAGAGTGTTTGTGAGCGGATGTATTACAGTCATAATTGGCCAGAAGCCGTGCATTAAAACTGAGAGAGTTTTCAGCTCCGCTTTAATTGCTGTCAGTTCATCCAAGACCATCCTGTAACCATGGCAACATCACAAAGCACAGCCTTCAAAGCTTCGTTACCAGCTTAGCCGTTTTATCCACTAGCAACAAGAAATAATACAACAATGGCTGATTTGAACATTTCTTTCATCTACTTGGAGAATTCAACAAATTAAAAAGGAACAGATCACAGCAAGACAAAGAAAAAGATGGAAACCAAGTGAAGACTTAAAATGGCAGACAAAATTATTAGCTTGCTTTTAAGACTAACATGATGCATCTAAGAAGCCATCACCCCACAAACAGTTTTATTTTGTAAATAAAACAACAAATAGGTGTCTTAAACGCAGGCAGGTCATGTTACTTCAAGTGCTAAGTGACTGCTGCCAGTTTTTGTGACGGTTGCAACTGTTGACCTGCCACCATCACCACCAACGTGCAGACTTTTGTGCAGAGAAAACAAAACTTGACAGTCGCCCCAGAAAACAAAGAGTCTGGCCGTCTCTGCTTGTCCATCTGCCCACCATCTTCTCCGACTGCCTCTGCAGTATTCATGCCGAGGGACACGTCCATTTAAACTCGACTGGAACTCCTGCCAGCAGCCACTCCTGATTCGAGGGTGCACGAGGAACGCCTAAACTTATTTCCACGCCAGGTTTCACTCAAGGCTTTTGGGAAGGAACCCGAGAGTTCAATTTGGATGTCAGAGGAAAATTTTGGCACTTGAGAAGAAATTACCACCACAAGAGTTAAAAGATCCCGAGGTGACAGATGGGAGCTTGAGGGGAAGCAGAATCTAACGTAAAAGCCACTGTTTAGTTTTACAAACAACAAGATGAGACGTTTTGATATCAACCACTAGACCTCGATTCTGCCGTTTTGACCATCTTGGTTTTCACAACCAAAGCTGGCCATTTTTGGACGAGAACAGGGAACTAGAGAGGAGCAAGCGATGGGTCGACTCTTTCTTGCGAATCACGAAGCAGCCGCACTCTAAAGGGAAGCCCAAGCCCGTGGAATCTGAGGTCAAAGCAGCCCATTTGAACTTAAGAGCAAATATGGAGTGAACCCACTTTCTGAACTTTCCCTCCAGTCACAGCTCCGTAATTAAACCGGCCGCGTCCGGAGCGCGCTCGTATTTTGACCTTCACGATGAAACCAGACGAGAGGCGTGTGGAAACTACCTTGAGGTTCCTGGTCACCCACATCTCCGCTGGCCTCTTCTAAGCTCATAACATCATGGCCCTGGTGAAGAAGGTCCAGCAGGAAAAAAAAAAAAATCACTGGCTTCCTGGACAACATATCCAGATCCTCCTGTCTCAGGAAAAACCAGGGCCATCACAGGAGGCCCCTCACATCCCGCCCGCCACCTGTTTGATCCACTGCACCTCAGGTCAGATAGTTCCTTCACCACCAGATTCACCAGCAGCTTCTTGAACTTCATTGGGAATGTAAACAGCCGCAGGACCAGCCAACCCACCGCCCCACCGCCGCCACCCGATCTTAAACCACTGCACAAAGCACATTTTTGTGCAGACTTGTTTTTGTTTTCTCTATTTAATTGCTCCTTGTTTAATTTGTGCTTCCTTTTATTCTTGCCGTCCAATGTTGCTGCACGGGAGGTGGGTGGAGACACCCGTAATCTCATACCTGGTTTACTTGTGCAACGACAACAAAAGGTCTGTTCTATTCTATAATTATTTCCTTATGGGCAAAAGAGGGTAAATTGAGGGCTGAGCCTCGTTCTCCTTTGAGCTTCTTCTTTCCTTTTCTGCTTTTCCATCCCTCCTCTCCTCAGCAGACGGGCTGTATTACAGAGGCCATCATATCACTTCTGCGCTGTCTGTGCGCGCGCGTTTGTACAATACATCATTCATGCCGTCATCTTTCTTTCATGCCAGAGGGGAGCGTGTGATGTTCGCCTGCATCTGCTCGCGTTTGTTTGTTCGCACATGTGCGGCGAGCGCGCGGTTTTTTCAAGCGGGATGCGGGCCGCGCTCGTCGTCATCGCCGTGACACCGGAGCGTCCCAGGAGGACCGCCGCCCGACTGACCCTCCCTAATCTCCCGTGATTGACACCTCTTATGATTACGACATCTCCTGCCCTGCGACGAGCGGCGGCCGCGCTCCGCTCGTCTGGAGCTGCTGCTGCGGCGGATCGCCTGGAGGGCTGCAGGGCTCGTGACGGACTCTGTGGAGGATGGAGATGAGGCGGGACGGGCAAGTCCCTCAGCTATTCTTCCCCCCGCCTGCGTCCTGACCTCCGACCTCTTGAAGCCAAGCGCGCCTTAGATCAGTTTGCTGCGCGCGCCCAGGTCGGTCAAAAAGGAGTACAAGTTTAATATTTAATCCTTTTCGCTGTGTGTAATCCACCCACACTTCTGCCTATGCTATTGCCCCAAAGCAATGAGTGACAGATACATAGCGCGGTATGAAAATTTAAAAATGTGCCAATGACCCCCCGCGCCACACACACACATACACACACACAGGCTGATGTTGATTGACTGCTTGACATTGCGGGAAGCTTGATATGGAGCTGCCACCTTAGACTATGAAATAGTGATGCTGTGATCCCCCTTCGCTTCTCCACTTCTGTCCACCCCCCCGATGCCTCCTCGTCAAATGGCAGATGCCCCCCTCCGCCCCAACCCCCATTCCTCTCCTCTTCCTCGTCTTCTCCTTGTATACCTGTCCTCCCCTCAAAATTTTCACTGCCGTGTCATGAAAACGACACGAAGTAAGGCTCCTCATTTCCAGGAAGCTCATTGTATTCCACTGGAGGACTGGTCCGACACCCGGTTTTCCAGGATGTACCAACCTGTGTGTGCAGTGTCTGACAACTTAAGATTCTTATTCGTTAACCCAGCTGAGCGACGTACTGTTCATTTTAAAAACACAATTAGCATCATCCGACATCAAATCCACATTTTCACCATTGTCGTCTCTCCCTCAAGCAACGTGCATTTGGGTAAATTACAGAACAGCAACTTGCCTTTATAAAAAGGATCCTTGAATGAGGTCAAAAGGTGCGTTTGCAGTAAAATGAGCCTTCATAAACTGAGAGGGGGAAAGCCGATATTGTAATGCTGGACGGACAATGTCAAGAGAGTTCAGACTTAATCATTTTCCAGCTTCACACAATGGCCCTATATTTTGGAGAGCCTGATCCTCGGTAAGTAAAAGGAAAGGTTTTATTACATTCCTGGAGGGTTGGTGAAATAAATTATTTGTTCATTTTCCATTTCTCCGCTCTCATAAAAGCATGTTGGAGGAGATATCAGCTCTTACCCGGAGGCTCGCCGAGGTACACGACATTAGCCCGCTACTTCCGGGGAGAGAGAGAGAGAGAGAGAGAGAGAGACAGAGAAATTGTGGGATTCTCATGCACTTGTTTGTGCGATGGAAAGCATGAAGTTGAGGCCGAGCCCGGCAGCGAGCGGACGAAGACACGGGAGCTGTTTTTGAGAGACATCGTTTTAATGTTGCTGTGCGTGAACGCGCTCACGTCTCTGCGAGCCTCTGTGCATGTCTGCGCTCTACTTTGTGCATGTGTTTGTCTCAGAGGTGTAGTAAAGACAGGGAGTGGTGGTCTGGGGGAAGGAAAGGCAGACTAATGGATATGAGACTAATGGGTGGCAGCAGTACTATTCAGGCAATTAGAACAGGAAAGCCAGAGAGTGAGGATTGGTGATGATGGACCTGGAGTGACTATTTCCTCTCAGACCCCTGAACTAATGAACGTAGCAGCTCCAGACCATCATCCACGCTGGACCTTCAAGTGGTTTTCAATTTGAATGGTGAGACATCAGGTGATTCCGCTGGCCCCCTCCAGGTCAACAAGTAGAGAGACCTGCTGTTCTGTGATGGAGCAGCTGATGTTGAAAAAGTTAGACAGGAAATGCTTAGCTTAGGTTTACACTGGTTTGTCTGAAACCAGTGAATTCTCAGCACTGCGGGAAAGAGCCTCTCGATTAAGCCCCGTTTCCACTGTGCAATTCAGTTTGGTGCACATTTTTTGGCATTTCCACTGACAATAGTTGTGGATGGTACCAAAAAAAAAAAAAAATTATTGATCACACATCTGTTGTGGTACCAAGCACACTGATCCGGTACCTGAAGGGCGGAGCTAGACACACTGCGGTCCGATGACGCTTAGATATCTCATCCATTTCACGTGTGGAGATTAGCTTTGTGGTCGCCCCGAGCTCTAATAGCAAGGAATACCATTTCTCAATTAAAATGGTTTTGAAACAACAGCGCAAGGCTCACAGTGAACTTTAAACTCTACGTCGGTTTGTCGACTACTCTTCTGTGTTTTACTGTTAATAAAACAGCAGTGGTGAAAGTGGCCGTGAAAGTGCCGATATTTTTCACTTTCGGGCGTAACTTTCACCATCTAGCGAATGTGCATCGGTACGAAAACCAAGCCGAAACATCCCGGATGCACGCGCTGCCATCCTGCGCTGGGCCGTCCGGTAACAATCAAGAGTCGGAGCTGCTGCCTTGAAGCCACGCCCATCTCAATCTGGAGTGTATTGTTTGCTTTTTTTTTTTTTTTAAAAACACAAAAAACAAATTTTTACAGTTTAAAAATGACAATCGTTATAGAAAGTTAGCTTGGAGGTCTGTAAATGCTTCCACAACTTTAGGGAAACCACACAAAGCACTGATAATAAAAATAGTACCTGAAATGAATCTTGCGGAAAAATATGTTAACTTGGATATTTCAGTTTGGCCCAAGTCCCACCCGCTCACCCACTTGAAGGAGGCAAGGATTTTCCACCTCCAGCATACTCCAGCCAGCCACAAGGGGGCGATGGTGATCTTTTTGCTTCTACTTTTAAAGGGGTCGTAGTATTCATATATAGGGCATGTACTGTACATATATGGTGCAAACAATGCGCATTGTTGGATGTGGAAATTCAGCCCACCCCAGGCAATAACGTGTTTGTTTCCAAATAAAGCGCGGATGACAAAATGGACGGTTGCGAGGAAACGGTCTGCACTTACAGCACGCAATGTGTTTTAAATAAACACAAGTTCATCTATAAAACACCACAAAATCGCAACCAATGGGACAACTCTGAAAGAATAAGAATTGAGGGGCTTATTTTATAAAGGAGTACTTTGACACCCTGATGTATGAAGTAAATAACACCTTATATTTACACAGACAGAATTTGATCATATATAATATTAGCAGAACTAAATCGAGAGGTTCGGATTCATCAGGGGACCAAATACAAGCGCAACAACTTTATGAGTCACTGCAGAAACGGCTGAAGTATCCATTTATTTGCTGTGAATCTCCCAGCCGAGTCAGACCACATGACGTAAACACCTTCAGCCGCGCGGCGCCGGGCTGAGTTTGGTTAGCGGGGAAGGTTTTGACACTTGCATTAACTTTCATTACAGGCACTGAAACACTGGATGCAATTTTAATGAAGCCTTTTCATAAACCTTTATACTAATGAACCAAAGACTCAGTTAGAGCAGCTTATTCACACTACAGGGAGGAAACCTTGAAAACAGGTTCAGAAACACTATATTCTAACGCAGCCAAAGCAAATCTGGACTATATTGTTATGATTAATAGCAGCAGCAGCAGGTCTCCCCCCCCCCCCCCCCCCCTTTGGG
>CAAKHG010031371.1:0-18085 GCA_901007715.1 Dactylopterus volitans | reverse complement strand
TTTTTTTTTTTAAACTTTTTTTTTTTTGGCCCTTTTTTTTTTTTTTTTTTTTTTTTTTTTTTTTTGACAGGCTCCAAGATGGATTACCTCTCAACTCATTTTGAAGGATGGTGCATTGAGGCACCTGGAGGCAGTGGAGGCTTTTCTGTTTGCGTTGTTATGCACGAGACACGCAGGTCAGGTTGCTTGGCTGTTTTTTTTTTTTTTTTTTTTGTTTCTTTTTTCCCTCCACCAGCTTGAATTGCCTGCAGGTGGTTGCATGTGTCAGCCCTGTTATTGACTGGCAAGCTGCCCAGTGCACCTCACATCTCTCACCCAGTGTACGCCGGTTATGAGCTCCGGTCCCAGGCAACACACACCTATAAAGTATATGTACACACACCGATCGGGCATGACGTTACGACCGCCGCATGTTTACCGTCGAACATGATGCAGCAGCCCTGCAATACATTCTCCTGTCAGGAGGAGCTTTGTGTTGAATTTTGATGGGAATGTGTTCGAGAGAGGTGTTGACGTATTTCGATAGTTGTTACTGGGGCTGTTATGTGTGATGCTGTTGAACCGTGCTGGGTCATGTTGAGAGGCGTCTCTAATATTTCGGTCGTCCCACTCGTGAGCATGAAGGTGACAGAAGTTTAGAGACGCCTCTCGGTATAACCCAGTACAGTTCAACAGTGTTCAAGAATGACACTCCCAATAACAGTCATTGAGGTATGTCAACACCTCTCAACCTCTCTATATTCTATGGTAAACATGCCGTGGTCGTAACGCTACGCTTGGCTGGTGTACCTCGCGTGTGGGCCGTGGCTTTATGGTTGATAGGTTAGGATATTATCCATTTTGCATGTTAATGTTTTAGCACTTAGCTCTCAACACTTTGCTTTCACAGGAAAATACAGCAACCTATTAAACCGGCCGAGCGTATGATGCATTAAATGAATAAATGTGTAAATTTTCCTGGGATGCAAAGCTTATTTTACCTCAGCATATGAGATAAGAGAAATCACAAGACTTTGCCAGGCGCCACGTTACTTAAGGTGAGACAATAAAATACAGTCTGGGAAAGTCATTAATCACAGGTCTAAAGACTTGGGGAATGTACGTTGGTTCACGATAGAATACTTGAATTTACAATCATGGCTGCGCTAAAACGCATCCTCCGCTGTGACGACCCCAAAGTATAGCAATCACGCAGCAGAGTAACGTGCCAAGGGCCTGCGCCTGCAGGTTGGCAAAGTGCTGCTGAAAGACATCAAATCACGCCACAGAAAAGTTGATCCGCGCTCAACCTTCTCTTCCGAGCTTCCGACCTCTGTTTTCTCATCAAGGCCGAGCGCGGCCTGAAGAGTTAAAAGCTTTTTTTTTTTTGGTTTCGTTGTGTGTTTAAAAATAACGCCGCATTCATTTGCCCCGTCGGTGGGTCTGTTTCATGTTCGGCAGCTACTCCCCGAGCGCCGGTCACCTCTCACGGGTTTAAATGATACCGTTATTGTCCAGGCGGCACCAGCGGCAATCTGATTCAGCACGGACCCGGGAAATCAATTTTAATGTGGAATGTAATAATGGCGAAGACACATGACACACATACTAATCTCAGGTATGAGAGATGCGACCGAGCTGATGGAAACGGAGCTCTCAATGAGGCTTTGTTCGTCCAAAGCGAGACATATTATAGCCAAACACACGGGGCGTTTAATAAGCTCGCGCTGCTCCCGTCGCATTTCGGTATAAAAGGCCAACATTTCTCTTTAATTATCTCTCTGTCTCCCTATCTTTTGTTTCGTTCTGCCTCTGAATTTCCTCCATTGAGCCTGCGACTACAAAAAAAAAAAAAAGAAAAGGAAAAAAGAAAAAATGGAAGTAATGAAAATAGGTTATAATAATGTCAGCAGTATCTGAGATTACCAACGGGGACAATATCATTGTGTAAAACATACTGCGGCGAGCTATTGAGCTCAAACGTGGAGGAGGTGGGTTACTGTTAGTTGTAATTGTTGAGAAAATTGCCCCCAAATGGTTCGCATTTATTGTCATTCGCTCCTAATGGCTGCGGAGCGCGATTCCAGCGCAGGATGGGGATAAGAGAGACATCCTGTAACTTTCAATTCTCTCTGTTATTAGAAAAGGCCTTTTGTTTTATTGTTTTTTTTTTTTTTCTCTCCTCTCGTCTCATCGACAAACATTCCTCTTGCTGTTTTGGAGAGGATATACAGTACATACATATATATATGTGTGTGTGTGTGTATTCTTGCGTGCAGTAAATTACAGTCTAAAAAAAAAAAAGAAACAGAGCCCCCAATCTGTCTGACCGGATCACGAGCAAATGCATTTTGCACCAATGGTTCATGGATTATTTACCGTGAATTTATTTGCACATGTGTGCGCGCCGAGCCCGCCGGGCGCCGACGCCGATGCTTAAACCCCCACCCACCCCCCCCCCTCACCCCCCACCCCACCCATTAACCCGTCATACTGCATAGTATAGACTGAACAGCAACGCTGATTTCACCGTGTGATGATTCTGTTGAAGGAATAGCTCTCTTAACTTGGTGAGCGGAGTGTGTTTTTATTGATGATCGGGAGGTCGGACGGCGCAGGAGGTCAAGGCCGCGCGGCGGCCCCGGTTGGCGACGGCTCCAAGCCCTCGCCGAGAGCGCCGGTTTGCGTCAGCGCATGCGCCCGTGCGCGCGGTGTCGCCGCCCTGCCCGCTGCTCCGCTGACCCCGCTGCCGCCTCTGTTCAGCCGGAAGCTGCGGTCTGCTGCTGTTGATATAACTTATTTCAAAAGCCGCCACCCTCCACCTGCGGGAGTCTGGCTCTCCGTATCCTCTGCCGGAAGGTTATTTTCATCACTCTCAAAAGTCCTGCTGTGTAAATGACCCGTAGCCAGGTTTACCCGTCAAAGCATGAAGTGCGGCCACCTGGCTCCCCGCGACTTTTCGTCAAATCAAGTCAATTGTATTCGTGTAGCCCTGAATGACAAATCACATTACCTCAATGGGCTTTGCAATCTGTGCAGTGAACGATGCCCTCGGTCCTTAGTTCAAGTGCAGTTTTAGCGGAGAAGAAATATCAGTGACAGAGTTACTTATAAAAATTATCACATTATTAGAGTGTTCATCAGGGACAAGGAAATGAAATCAGCAGTGTTTACTGACAAGTGCACGTACTGTGTGCGCGAAACAAGGATGTGATCCACGAGGAGGGTCTGAAGGGTGGCCAGCCCAGATCCAACGTCTGAATGAGGCAAGACCGCGGGGAGAAGCGCATCTGCAGCTGATACTCAGCGGGGAAGAGCCTGAATGAAGAAAGAGAGGGAGGAGAAGACTAGAGAGAGGAGGGGAGAGGTGAGGAAGAGGGGAAGACGAATTCTCGTCGGGGAGGCAAACTGTTGAAGACCGAACTGTTAGAGCTGCCATTGAGACATTCATTGAGAGTGAACTCGCCCACCAGGCTGATCACCAGATATATCGCTAGTGAAAGGTTCGGGCAAATGAAGATCTGGATAGAGCCAGATTGTCTGATATCTGCAGGGAGCTTATTCAATAGGAAGGATGCCAGACAGGAAAAAGGCCCTGCAACTGTAAGATTTCTTTATGACCCTGAAAACAGAGACGCTATTTCCGGAGCGTAATTTACAAGCTGGGATATAAGTTTGAATGAGGTCACAGAGATACTTCGCTTGAGCAAGCCCATGTACAGTTTTGTAAACAGCAGAAGCCCCTTTAGGTGTGACAACAGAAAGCCGGCTTTCCACTGCAGAAAAGCAGGCTTCCAAATTTGAAATACGAGATACAGCTGGGGATCGGCTGCAGCGGAGATTTATAGCTACGCTTGCGTTGACGGAGAAGGGAAAATGCATGGATGGAAGAGTAAAGGGCCAGGATCTGAGCCCTGTGGCTCTCCGTGTTTCCCATTAGCGAATACTGATGGGTCGTTGTCAAAGAAGTTTTAGAAGACAATTGGGATCTTAGCCAGGTGAAACCCAGGCCAGAGAAGCCGAGATGGTTTTTTGAGCCAATCTGAGAGTAAAAGTGTGATCAGTGGTTTCAAATAATGCGTTGAGGTCCAGTAATAGAGGTAGAATTGGAGACAATGCTTAGTAAAATGTCATTTAACACTTTAGTTAGAGTTTAGTAAGTGGTGTCTGTGAAGCGACAGTCTGAAAGCAGACTGAGAAGGTTTTCATAGGTCCTTATCGATTAAATTGACCAACAACTGGAAGGACCCGTGTGGAAGGTTTGAGACTGGTCCCTCATTACCTAGGGAATCGAGTTGAGGTTTCTTTTGTGCTAGTTGTATTTGTATTTTGAACTGGTTGTTTACAAACAATCCAATCCAATTTCCTCCAGGATTAATGAAGTATTTCTGATTCTGATTGTTTATTAAATGTGCTTTAAATAAATGATCCGAATATACATGCCGGTGTATTTAATATTGTGTATTTAATTTCGCCAACCTCTTCTAGCTAGAACTCCGTAAACTTCAGCTTTACTATTGTTTTGGTCAGTTTGGTTGTGTTTTTTACGGGATTAGATATGAGACTGATATAAAACTAGATAATTTAATTGGCTATCATTGCCCTTGTGTAAAGGGTGGTGCCCCGAGGAACTTTAATATTAATTCAAGTCAGTATTTCTTTCTCAAATATTGATGTTTACGATAGCTCATAACCGATCAATAACCCGCCAACCCAAACACATTATGAATTTACAATATTCAGTTTGAGCAAGAGGCTGCCGGAACGTCATTCTCACAGAGGGAGCTGGAATGGTGGAGGTAATTTTGAGTCTAATCTCTTCTATTTAGAAATGGAAAACATCTAAGAGATTATTATCCATAAATGACGCCCCACTGGCAGATGATGGCCTCCGAGCGAGTTTAGCAACAGCGTCAAAGAGAGGGATTGTGTTTATTGTGACTAATTAGGATCGAGAGAAATACGCTGCTTTCGCAGCGGTAAGCGCGCGCGCTTATAATTCAATACAGCCTCACGTCATGCACAATAGGCGGCTTCAAATTTTAATGCGTGCCGCTTGCGTTGCGCTCCTCTGCAGTCTGGCCTTAGAGCACCTATTTCATCAGCAAAGCGCGGATTCCGTGATAATCCGGTATTATCAGAAATAGGCTTCAGCAGAGTCAAGAAGGGGTGCAAGCGCTGAATTTCGAAGGGTCAGCCCAGGTCAAGAATGAAGCCGGGGACATTAGGTAATTGCTCGGGGAGTGCGGCCAAGTCTCCAGACCAGTGTGGCAAGTGGTGACAACGTTGGTGTCATCGTCAGATGGAGAGGCTGGAGTCTCTTAAATTTTAATTAGGAAATGATCTGATGTAGTAGATGACACGGAGAAAGATTCCTCACGTCTGTCCCACCGCCGAGAATGAGGGCCAGGGTGTTACCACCGGAATGAGCAGGTACATACGCAGAATGAATGAACCTCAATGTGTGCGTGAGAGCTTTGAAGGCTTTACTTAGAGGGTCAGAGGCCTTATTCAGATGGATGTTTAAGGTCTTATCAGAATGCATAACCGAGCTGGTTTTGGGGACAGCTGCCTCCTATGCCTTGTTAGTCCACACTTGTGCTGAGCTTCATCTTAACCTTTTTCGCGAGTGACGGGCGAGAAACATCAGCCCTTTACATATTCCGCATCCACGTCACGAACTGAACTAAGACCCCCCCCGTTGCAATTAAAGCATGTTGTTCTTTGTAAAAGTAAGCGGATTTCGCGGGTCACAAACGTGCGACAGTGCGGCGCAGAACTCCTCTCGTTAGCATCTCATCTTAAGATAAATAAGACGGTAAGTTTTCAAGTGGTGTTTTGGCACCAAGGACAGCGCCGCATCGTCGGTGACGGATGTTTATGATTAATAATGCAGCATTCTCATGATGGTTCATGGGGTGTCACGTTTATGCTTAGTGTTATAGAGAACCCTCCATCTGACTGACTGGCCTTCAACGTGTTTATCTTAGCTTTTTTTTTTTTTTTTTTCATCACAAAATGAGAGAAGGCATTCAAAGTTTTGATTCCCAAGGAATCCCAAGAGGACAAGAGCAGTCATGTTAGATTTCTAAAAAAAAAAAAAAAAACCTCTCTTAATATCAGCTAATACATTTGGAAAATGATTCATTGTTTTGTAAAATGGAGGAATAATGGAGCCGTCCTCTCTGAGCAAACTGACCTTCAACTTGTTTATCAGCCGCGCAGCTGTCAGAACGTAACTGCCGGATGAGAAAAGACATTTGAATTCTTGATAAAGAAGCCGAAATGAAAATGAGCAGGCACGAAGCACCGGCCTGCATTTGCAAGTCCCTTTAATATCGGCCAACACATCTCTGAAAATGACTCGTATTGATTTTGCAAAATGGATCTGATATCGTTCCTCTGGAGATCCTCAGGAGTGGGAGACGCCTGTCGCACTCGGCGCCGCGCCGCATCAAAGCTTCCCTTTGAAAAATGTAACAAAGGGGAAGAATTATAGCACGCTGTCAGGATATCTGGCGTGACCTTCCGTCTGTGAGAGACGCCATTCTCTCGCGCCTTTATCAGTTCTTTAGGGAGATGGCGGCGGGGAAGTTGAAAGCCAACTTTGGTTTGCCGAGTGGAGCGGGGGGAATGCGCGCGAAAGAGCGGCGGTTGTTCAGCGCGCGTCTGAAGGGGGTGAGGAACCACGCGATCTTCAAGAGTCAACGAGAGGGAACGGCCAAGCGAGGTCACATGAAAACGCCGTTTGTCAGGATGTAATAAAAATAAATAAATAAAAAAAACAGCATTTCATGTTGTAGAGCTGGAAATTTCAAGTGTCAGCACGCCGGGATGTATTTATAACTTAAGGGGTTGCAACCGCGTTCCCCATTATGCTTCGGAATCACTTTACGATGTTGCCAAGGCTGGAAAAGGAAGCTCCCAGTGGCCTTTGTAAAGGAATGCATGATTTGAAACAGGAAATCCTGGTGCAGAAGGCAGTTTGGCCATATTCTAAAAATCCAGGGCGTAGGTTTGCATAGGGACAGTAGGGACACGTGCCTACCAATATTTTTGGGAGGCCCAAATTATCCCTACCAACTTTTAAGCAAAATTACTTGCATTATCTTTGGAATAGGTCATTTAGATTTTCTTCCCATAGTTTGCAAGGATGTAATTGACCCTGCCGTTATCGAGTGAATTAGTTTGCCTTGTGTTCAGAGTTACATTTACCCCCTTCCCACCACCGTGAATGTCCTAGTCCGTTTTTTCCCCCCCAAAACTTACGTTTGATTGGCTCATTTGGCCGACGACCAAACAAACGCCCGCCCACATACACAGGGCCGGCATACGTGCATCCGTTAGGAACATTACGTTAGGTTAGCAAACACACGTCATTGTTGTGGAGGTGGAGCACCACTTCATTTTATCCCTGCAACGTTAAACTGTGCGAACTGCAGTGAACTCTGCTAACCTGCAAAACACAAGCAAGAGGCCGCTTAGAGAAAGGTCTCCTGTCTGTGTTTCCTAATGATAAACTTGTGAACTGTAATAAACTCTGCTGGAAGCGGTAAAACCTGCAAGACGCGAGCAAGAGGCTGCTTAGAGAAATGTGTCTCGCAGGAAAGCAGGAGACCGTCAAAAACACATGCTGCTGCTTTCTCCTTTTCTTGTAAAAGTCCTGGTTTAGGAGGAAGAAATGTAAGCTGGAGCATGTTCCGACTTTGCAGTTTTGAAACCAAAACTTTTATTAGTGTATTTATTGATAAATTTAAATGTATTTATTTTCTAAATTATTCATTTTAAAATGTTTTTATTTGCAGCCCATGCAGTGATTGTTTTCAGATTTTTCAGATAATCCTGCATCATCATACTCGAATGCAGTTTAGAGATGGAAAACAAGGGCGAGGAAGGTGAAAGAGACAACAAATTCGTTAATGTTGTGGTGCTTAGCAAAAGCTAAGTAGTATAACCCCCCCGCCCCCCTCTGGTTTTTGTCTGAAGTTTTCAAAACTTTTCTTTCGTAGTTTTTGGAAAACCGAGTTCTGAACTCAAACGTGTATCAGGTGAACCATTTACACCCCTATTTCGGATGCAAGCGGAAATTAGTAAACCAGAAAATGAGGCATTCTAGAGAAAAGAAAGAAAACAAAGCAGCGTAGATTATATTTGGACTGGTGGGCTCACTGATGAATGTGAAGATGTGAAGATGCTGGATGGATGCAGGGAACCAGAAAAGGAAGCATGCCATAGACCAGAGAGTTGTAATAGGCCGAATGTTGTTTATATTTTGTTGGAATACTTTGCTGGATATGAAAATGCACTTTCTATTTCACTGCGATATTACCGGTAAGTGAAAGTTAGTGTAAGTCATGCAGCCTATTCATTAGGTTTGCATTTGCGAGAAACGCAGCCCCGACCCCCTGTCCACCCAATCAGTATGCTGTTAATATTGTCCCTACCAGTGTTGAGAGCTTACGCCCTTGCAAGAAATGCACATTCATTTATTTTTTTTCCACCATCAACCGCATGCACAGTGAAGCTCAAAAGCTGCTGGATTATGGTGCCTTTTTTTTTTCTTTTTTTTTTTTTTAATTCGCAGAGGAGCTTAGAATTGTTTGTAAGTGATCTGCAAACATCTTATTTCCGGTGTGCAGTTGCCTGCGCATGAATTGGGTGTGACGCTAGTTCGTTAGCCACACCTCATGCTAGCAGAAACCATGACTGTGCGTTTTCCGCCGCCGTTAGTTCTTTTAAAAACAGTTGAATGTGTTGGAATGAAATTAATGATTCATTGCTTAGATTCCAGCGTTTCATTTAATAATTTAGTGCCATTTCTGTGTACCTTTGTATCGATTGATGTGTCCATTCTGGTTCGGCAAACATAATCACCTTATCACTTTCTTATTCCCAGTCTTGACAGTGTTTATTAAGGGTTAAAGTATTAAAAAAAAAAAGAAAAAAAGCGAAAGATAATTTTCTATGTATGTTGGGAGGTTATTGTGACATTCATTCACTTCATCTGCTGATTCATAATGACCCATCAGTATCCAGGGATAAACATTCAGCTCCTGTTGAAATTTCCTGTATATACTTTTTTTTTTCTTTTTTTAAGACAATATTCTTGACATGGTCAGCAGAACTTACCATGTTTTTCCCCACCAACACACACGTAACATGCCGACATCGGCAGCACGCACAGGCGAGGCCGCAGCCCGCTGACATTTGACTCGCCCACTGGAACCGAGCGGAATGGAGGTGCCGCGGGGGCTAATGGGGATAAGGGCCGGGCCAGCGCCTCGACCTCGACCTCGCCGGGGCCATCTCATCTGCCTGCCGCTGACGCCTCGCCTACCCGCTGATGTGCCGTTAATGTTCCGGCGAGACGGGGAAAGCGAACCTGTGCAAGGGGCGAACGCTTGGAGCGGGCGTGCGGATGGATGCGCATTTCAGCAGCCGTCGGCAATCCTGGTCTTATCGCCGTTGACGTGACGTCGGAGCGCGTTTAATAGGAACGTGGATCTCCGATGGGGTTTAGGAAATTACCGGGATTCATTAAGCCCCCTCCTGCACAAATCTTTTATCGCGCCGCGTTTGATAAGCAAAGCGCACTGGAAAACACGTAAATAAGCCTCAATCATTTGATTAATGCTCCACTGTCTCCATTAGGCTTTTGTTAATTATCCTTTTCCTTGTAGTTACACGTCCGCTAATGATGATGCGCTTATTAGTCTCATGCTACTGTGTCATCGTTGGGTTTTTTTTTTGCATTCTGCCGGCTGTAGCCACAGCGCGCAGGTTGAAAGTGCCCTCGAAGAGCGAACTGTAGTAAACCATTAAAGCATAGCTCATGCTCTGTAAACGGCGGAAACGCGAGCGAACCGGCGCGGAAAATGACCCATTTCGTTATCGGCATCGTATCAAGAGGTGCGCTGGTCCACGGGAACCCACTGAAAACGCTGTAGTATCTATTGCAGGCCTGCAAGCGGCGCCGCAACGCTGCCACAGAAACACACCGAAAGCAGAGAAGAAGACATGGAGCGCGCGCAGAAACCTCTTGTAAACGAACACAGGAAGAAGAAGAAGAAGAGGAAAACGCGTATGGGTTGTAAACACGGGAATGCAAGCGTGGTGTTTTTTTTAGATTTGATCACTCGTGGGCCCGGCTTCAAAAATTAGCATATCCAGGCTCCCAAAACGCCGGTTCCATGTGGATGAGACGATGGAGAACTCTTGCGGATGCACCTAAATTCATCTCCGTGCGGGCGACCTCTCAGCCTTCAGGTTATTTGTGAACGTTAAACCGAAATGGGATTTCATACCCGATTTGGATGGGTTCTGATTCAATAACGGGGTCCAATACTGGATTTGAATTTGATAAAAAAAAAAAAAAAAAAGAAAAACAAAACAAAACCCTTTCAAGTCTCATCCCCAAGAGCCAGGCGTTGCTCATCCTTCTACCTTTCTGTTTTTCGCTTTATCCCGCTGCGCTTCCTGTCCTCATCTCTCCTTCGCCGCGCGCCGCCTGACATTTCCCACCGAGAGTGTGCTGCCTGCTGCTGATGACTCAGGGGAACGTGTGCGTGTGTGTGTGCGTGTGTGTGTGCGTGTGTGTGTGTGTGTGTGTGTGTGTGTGTGTGTGTGCGTGTGTGTTGGTGGGGATGTAATTCAGGGAATCATGGCCATTCTCCCTTGTCCTCCCACATGATGGATTACCAGGCTTGGGAGAGCCATCACAAAGCTTAAATATTCAACTTACAGTGCTATAAGTCCACGAGTTCGCCCTTTAAGATGCTGCTCAGCAATTTAAGCGAGAATCCGAGGTAAGTTCAGTTTTGCCATCGAATTAGTAATTATTTTTGCAAAGCCGCGAGGCGCGTTGTATAGGCAGCCGTCAATCAAAAAAAAAATAGATTTTTCATTGTAAACCCTTTTGTTTTATCGCCTCAGTCAGCACATTGCTGGGTCACACAGGTGCCGTTTGTCGGTGAGCAGCGAGCCGGCCCGCGCCTCGACTGCAACTGTCAATCATGAGGAAAATGATGAACGTTTCCATCTTTGCTCCCATAGCTGCTCTTCGTAATGCCGCGCGCTTTAGAAATGCACATGTTACGCATGTGCAGCCGAGCAGCGCCCGCAAAGACGCCCGCGGATGACGGGAGCCGCGTGCCGTCAGTAGGACATCAGCAGCAGGTCTGGACTGAAGGAACAGCCGCAGACGCCATAACAATAGAACGATAACAGTGCACGACGAGCCGACCACGGACACAGGAGAAATTGCAGAGGCAGATTGTAAATTTTAAATCAGGGAATCAGAAATACAGTGAAAGAGGTAAAGTCAGATGAGCTTATATATGAATTTATTGTACAGAGAACCCACTGATTTGATGAGACAGGACAAAATATGAAAACACGGCATGATAGAGGAGGCAAAAGCGAAAGTTGTCCTTGCACATCATCTTAAATGTCTTTGGCAGCACATTTGTCAGCTTTTAACATTTCCGTTTTTTGAAAAATTTATACATCAAAATGGTCCCGAATGCTTGTCATGAATCGTGGACATCAAATTATGATGAAAGATTCAGCATCAGATAATCAAAGGGTTATCAAATGTTCACAAAGTGTCTTCCATCCTTCTGAGAAAATAAGTTCTTGGTTTTTTTTTTTGTTTTGTTTTTGTTTTTGTTTGTTTGTTTTATGTTTTTTCAAGGCAGACTGTTTTTCCCAGAGTCGCCAAAAGGTCGCAAACATTATCACAGATTCAATTTTTCACTGGCTTTGAAAAATGTATTTATCTTTTCAAGTTCAAGTTGAAGGTTTATTTGGTATTTGAATGGATCTTTGGGATATACAGTCGTCTAGACATACACCTACAGGATTTAGGCTTTTTTTTCCGGCGGAAGGTTTGATATTCATAAAGGCCGAAAAGTCAACCTGACTGCAGTTTTTTTTTCGCACACATAATGCTTGAAGGCTTTTTGACAAAAATTCACAATATCACTGGTTCTGATTATGAATGTCATCCGCGGTAATTCCTTGCTATTGATTTTCAAACCTAAAATATCTAAGAAGAATTAGTTTGAAATGCTCTGAGGATGACTGTGAATCATTTAAAGCTAATACAACATATAAAAAGGTTTAAAGCTTATTTACGTTTTCTCCCATTCCCCTGCAAAAGCTGAAAAAAATGGAAAATTCACCTGATTTTACTTTCATGCTGCTGATAAATTTAGTCCACTGAGGCACTTCTCTCCTCAGCCGCATTGACTGAAGTTCCACTTCTCCAGTCCTGCTCGCTGAGCTGTGGAGGCGGCGCCTACAGGTACCGGGGTGCACCGCGCTCGCAGCCCACGCCGGGGAAAAATCACCGCGGCCGAACGGATTCCATTTCTGTTGGCACTGGGGGAGCAATTTGAGCATCGCCGCCATCTCTTGAGCATCTCATGCGGCGGCGGCGGCGGCTTCTCGCCACTGCATCTTTGCTTCGGGCTCAAATAGATGTCCAAGCCAGCCGACTGTATCCTCTCTACTCGTGTTTTTTTTTTTTTGGGGGGGGGGGGGCATTTTTCGCTGTTGGGGAACGTTGCTCGTTCCCTAAGCCTGCCGTTCCTCCCCTCGCTGCGTCGCTTCATTACATCAGCCGGCCGTGGTCGAAAGAGCAACGGCCTCTGCGGCCGTTTTCTTGGTGAACATGTCACACGCGGCGGCGGGGATTAATCGCTCTCAAATGATGACTTTTACTACAATCAACGCCGACTGGAGGCGCACACAAAGGGAGGATGCCGCGGGACGTGTCGGCCAGCGCGGTGGGATAATCGCTTTCCTCCACCACCGCTTTTTTTTTTTCCTTTTAAGTGTCGCAGAGCGAAGGGCCGGCTTCGGCTGGGGTTTAATTGTGAACCGACCCGGGGTCACGTCATATCGCCGAGGGACTTTGAAAAATTATTTGAGGGTTTCCGAAGCGACAGCGCACTGTTGCCGGGTCGCCGGGTTACTCTTCAACATAATAAACACGACAACGTAACCGGCTGCACTCACGCGCGCGCTATAACTGACTCCAAAGACGCTACTGCTAAAGATTAGCTAATTTACTCTAATCCTCTTATGATCGAACCAGTTCTGTCCCTCTAATTCCAAAACGAACTAATCAGACCCATTTACAATCCGATGTAGCTAACTTTCTGCAAATGTACCACCGGCGTCGCTCGGAGTTGATTAAATTTCTGGCCCCTAGAATTGGTTTCCATTGACATTTCGCCGTCGACGTTAATCGTTTTAAAACACCTTTCGAGGTGAACGCCACTCTGCCGGAGTCGTGTTTAACTCAGAAGGAAAGCCTGAAAATTAAAACATGCTAAATCAGGGTAGATTGCTTAATCCGCCAGTTCTTGTTTTTGGGTTCCGGTCAGGTTAAAAGAGGGAAGGCAACCCCCCCCCGAAAGATTCCTGCTCCGCTTTTCTCAGCACCGGCAGGCCTCAAGCCGACGTGACAGCCAGTTCGTTACGCCCGCGTCGGGATTCCAGCGCCGCCGTCACTCCGTTACAGTTTGAGCCTTTTTGGCCGCGCGCGGGTAAGAACTTCCTCTGCACATTTTCCAGACATATTGAGACAAGAGCGGGCAGATGGTGGCAAACTTGTTTCTCATGGCGCCCTGATCACATTCCAAGACTCCCAACTCTACTGGGACCGGTGCTCTAATTTCCGCTACACAGAGCTTAATAACATTAGCTTCCTCAACAACCACTTAGCAGGTGTAAAACTGCCTCGAAAACATAGGGGCGACTGACCTTCATGACATGCTTGTGAATTATTAATTGACTCCCATTTGGCGCATTTGCATATCAAACCGCGGGGCGCGAGTAAGCTCACTGGTGGACGATGAAAAGCGAGAACCGATGTTCATATTTTTCAATCACAGCGTGTTTTTTTTGTTTTTTTTTGTTGTTTGTTTGTTTCTTTTTTTTGTCTTCTTTTTTTTTTTAAATGATTACCTTAAAATTGAAATTCCAAACAAACAAGTTACCTCCGCTGTCTTCCATCTAATTATCCCCCGCCGGGCTGTTGGAACAAAATTGAACATTAAACCCTTATTGGCGCTGAAGTTTGTGTGATATTCAGCGGGGGAACTTCTGCCTCCCTCTTGTCGGCGCGACAAGACATTTGGAACAGGTTTCCGACGACTGAGAGAGCCGTGACATTTCGTTTCACAATAACCTTTCGTCAAACGGTGCTCGGTATCTCACAGCGGCGCCTGTTTGGCTTATCGCATAAGGAGGGTATAATGGGGACGGCGGCGGAGGAGGCGGCGGCAGTTTGAGGAGGCACCTTACAAAGCTGCGCACCTGTGGCATGAATCAGCTGAGGGGGAGAGCCGGGTGAATGGAAGGGCGCGGGGTTGGTCGCCAGAAACGGCTCAGTGAAATCAGTTATTAACCGGTGAAGATTAGAACGGAAGAGCGCGACATGAACCAATCTAAAAAAAACTTATGCTAATGTGTTTTCTGTGTCATCGCGCCGAAGAGGCGGAGCTTTTGGCCCCGTTTTGTTCGCCCGTTGCGAGCATAACCCAGCATGTTTGCCGGTGGAACTGATCAGGTTGCAAACTTCTCCTCGGTGGGGTTTTTTAGGGCGGCGCCCATGAGGTGATAGGAGGAATTTTAAGTCCCAGCCATCCTGGCAAAAGCCATTGTGATTCGCAATGTTATCCGAATATTTTGATAATCGTCAAAATATATTTCTAACAAGGTGAAATCACTTTAGAGGTGAGAAACGAATGTGCTAATTATCCAAAGACACATTCTTAAATGAGACACTTGTATGCCCCCCCCTGCATACAGCAACGTAACGGAACAAAACTCTTTCTATTCTTTCTTACATAATGCTTATACCATTATCCCAAGTACTTTTTATCATAATATGCGATAAGCTACATCTTTCCATCCACAGCTGTTTATCATGGATTCATATGCATGGTATTTTTCCAATATATATATATTTTTTTTGTAAAATAGTATACACTTGTTAAAAAATGCCTAGCCATTCATATTTTCTTAAACTCATAGTAATGTCTTGTTTCGGTGAAAATTTAAAAAAAAATCGGTTTATTTTGTGTATAATACTCTACATATTCATTTCAAATCCTTGACAGGATGCACGCAGCTGATGTTTGGCTGTTTTCTTTTTGCCTAAAAACATTTTTTTTTTTTTTAATTTTCAAAAGCGCTCCAAATGAAATGAATTTTCAACGTTAGTGTCGTCTGCATTCATGACACATTTTGTACATATTAGTTCTCAAGTTCTTTTTGGTTTATTTTTTCAATATTTAAAGTTAAACTCTTGTAAAGTGCGAGCAGAGTAAAGCCCGGAGCCAAAGTTGTTGTTTGCGTGCACAAACTCAGCCAAATAAAGCTGATTATGAACCTACAGCACTGATACGGCTCTGTTTGCTGTGGCACGCGGCGCTTGAATGTTCTCACATTTTTGAGGCAGTTCCCGCTGAGCTGGACTCACCTTGATTGGGGACTGCCCTGGTTACGGCAGGCGCCTGCATCTCCGCCCGCGCTTTGAGTCAGGCCTCCGCTCAGACGGGGATTAGAGGCGTGAACGCGAATTTTGAAATTTGGGAGAGCGCGGACGCCGGCGGTCACATGCGTGAACACCCCGCCTGAACGCTCGGACTTGTTCTTACTTTCCTTCCTCTACCCCTTCCCCCTAGAACCTCCTAGCCCAGCTTCCTGCTCTTCCCTGCATAACTAATACCTTCTCCAAGCTCGGCCTCCGCCGCTGGCCCGGTAAACTGGTGCTGACAGCCGGGACTTCAAACTCAGACGGAGGCATTTGACTGAACGTTCCTCCAGGAGCGGTTCGCCGGCCAAAAGTAACCGTCAGCCGAAACGATTCCATCATCTCGCGGGGGGGGTGGGGTGGGGTTGTTGCTGCTGTTGTCGTTGCTGCTGCTGTTGTGGAGGCGGAGCGGTTACAGTAAGCCCCTGCGAACGGCTCGTTGCGTCGCGCTCCTCAGACGAATTGGATCAGAAGTCCATGACAGCGGAGATGTGTTCGGCTGTCGAGGAGCCGGGGGGGGGGGGACGCGCCGGGGCCCCGCCCCCGCGCGGCCGTACGCAGCGGCTCACGGTTCAGCAGACATATTTGAGATTAAACACTCCAGTGGGTTGATTATCTTTCCATGAGTGTAGGTGAGGCTCGCACGCCAGCCCTGCCGGCATGACTTTCCTCTGCCTTATTGCATTTACACGGGGGTGGACACAATGACGTGAACGCCGGCACAATATAAATGGGTTCTGCTCCCGTGGTAATTACTTTCCATTGAAACGGTGACAAAGAAGTGTTGATTGAATACGGTGGCATGTGGCATGTTCCTTTACCACCCCCCCACCCCCCACTCCGTCTCAACGCCATGACCCTAACCTGAGCGCACAGTTCTAATCATGGGAAATAATTTAGTAAGAGCAGATTTTTTTTCAAATGCATGCTGTCAGTAATAAAGGAATCAGCCACTAATATTTATTTATTTATTTTGTCCGAGCACTGATCTGCCATCACTGCAGCGTGTCCGTGGTCGGAATTTTTTTTTTTTTTTTCCGTCTCCTAACGACCTGAGACGGTGCTGATTGCTGTAATAGTTTGTTATTGCGCTGTTCTGCTCCGGCGAGTGTCTCCACCGTCATAATATTACGTTGCGGCTCCGTTGGAATTTTATTATCGGTCCATCGCGAAACTGGCTTTGTAATCAAGCTTCAGAGTTCCTGCCGCTGGAGGGAGGGAGGGCGGGGGGGGAGTTACAGAGAATTATTCCTATGTGATTGCATGTTTGTTGTTTTGTGCATGGCCTCTTACCTTCAAGGGCTGAGCAAGTTGAAAAAGGAAAAGGTATCAGTATCGAGGGTGGGGGGTAGGGGGGGAACAAAAAAAAAACAAAACATAATGGTAAGAAACATAATACTTAAGCATTAACATCTATTTCAGCCAGGCAGGAGCTGCTGTAAAAGACAGATAGTGAAAGTGGGAGAGAAAATGGATTCAGGCTGTTGGACTGTGTGGGATTTAATGGTAGATTTTAAAGCAAGAAGGGGGACGTCTCATAAGAAGAGAACAGATTGCAATTTAGAATAGATGTAGGTTTCGGCGGCCTTAAGAGCGCAGGTAATTCACGCTTGTAGCTTGTAGCGATGTTTATATTAGATTCAGTGCTTCTGGCATCCTATGCGATCAGCTCTGCATTCTCCCCGCTGCCCTCACCACATGCTGATCCTGTATGGTATCAGTCGGTATGATGATCCCACGGACCTGACAGCGCCGGTAACAATTTGATAAAATGCATTTAAAAAAAATAAAATAAATAAATAAACCTCACAAAGGATATTTCTGTGTGTAAAACACAACCCCTCGCGACGTTTACATGTTAAAGATCTGCTTTGCTGGCCGAGGTTGTGCACACAGGCGGGGGATCTTGCTCCGGTTTTAGCTTCACTCACACCGTGCAAGAGTTTGACATTAAATATTGGAAAAAGGATAAACTAAAGAAAAAAAAAAACTAGAACTAATATGCGCAAGTCTTCATGGAATTATGAGGTCTGTGGCATGGCGCAAGTTGAATTATAAGAAGCAAGCCAGAATGTATGAATAGCGGGAATAGTGTACATGAGGAAGCTGATATTCTCACATATTTCACCTAGTTATACATGCAGAGTGGTTATCTGATAGGGGTGCAACGGTTTTAACCGAAGGAGTTCAATTTAGTGACTTGTTTTCTCATCTTGAACCGCGGTTTGGTCGCGCATGTGAAAATTACGAGGAGCACTTGAACGCAGCAGGTGGAGGGATTATATCTCTCACCTGGCCTGGGAACGCCTGGGGATCCCTCCGGCCGAGCTGGTGGAAGTGGCTCGGGAGAGGGCTGTCTGGGCTTCCCTCCTGAAGCTGCTACCCCCGCGACCTGAACCCGGATAAGCGGAAGACGACGAGAACGAGAACTTGAACGCAGCATAACCTCTCACATGCGTTGATGGCGGACAAACCTGAACCAGCAGAACCCTCCAGCGGCTCTTTGGTCGTCCGTGTGGAGGCATTTTGGATTTCCAGTTGAGGCTACAGAGGCTGGCA
>CAAKHG010031368.1:59222-75521 GCA_901007715.1 Dactylopterus volitans | reverse complement strand
AACAAACACCGGAAACAAATGTGTCTGACAAAGGCTGAGTTGTCAAACTGAATCTCTTGCGGTTCTCTGACAAACAAAAAAAAACAAAACACCTGAGCAAACTATAGGAGATTAAATTTTAATTCTTCCCATGTAAATATTTTCCTGCATCCAAGAATCACCTCTGTGGAAACCAACTAACCTGAGAATACAAAATCAACCGCCGCAACTGTTGGTCCAACAAAACGAGCAATTTGAGACATCCGACACTCTGGAGACGGTTTCTCCACTTTTGTCCGACACTGTTTCGATAAAACATTTGATTATGTGAGGAAAAAAGTAATAATTTGCTGATGAAAACCATTGTTAGCTGCGGCTCTAATTTAGTATTCGGGAATGTTTGCAGCAGAACTACAGCTGTTAAATGATTTTTTTTTTTAAAAGCAGCGTTGAGCATTAATCCATGGCCTATTTTTCTGAATAGGTATTAAAATTAATAGGACGCTTTTGACAACAGCAATGGCGCTGAAATGATTTGCCAATTTTATATTCTTCAGCAAAAATGACAAAACATTCTCTGCATTCGTGCTTCCCCTTGTTTTTCATTATGACATTCTAGTGACCGGGTTTGGATTGTTTATTTTTTTTTAAATAAATTCTAATTTATCGATTGAAAAAAAAAAAAAGTTAAGCGCAGGTATAATCGAATGATGGCTAAACTGTTCAGTTGTCCTCCAAGTGCAGTGAAGAAGACCCATCCTGGAGCCATTTTGAGTGATCTTTGACCCACCTGAGGTAGCAAACGGGCCCAGTTGATGGAGTTGGCGGTGCTGAGGACGGTGCCGTGCTCCACCGCCAGATGGCCCGTCAGCCCCGCCTCTCCAAACATCCTCTTGATGCTCCTCTGACAGAAGTCAAAGTCCGACAGGACGCCGACGGCCCTGACGTTGCCCTCGCCGAAGCTCGTCATCTGCAGCCTCTGAATCTCGCTCACGCCCCCCTCCGGGAAGAACACCAGCACCCCCGTCCTGTGCGTGCCGGCGCCGCTGAGCCGGCTGAAGCCGCTCAGCACGGCGCTTCCCGTGTCCCCCGACGTGGCCACCAGGATGAGGTAGTTGCACATCGGCGGGAGGCAGTGGGCGAAGAGCTGGGGCATCAGCTGCAGGGCCAGATCCTTGAAGGAGGCCGTGGGGCCATGAAACAGCTCCTGAACGTGCTGGTTGCGGATCAGGTGTCTGACGGGCGCGACGGCCTCACTGGAAAAGTTTGACCCGTAAGCCCGGAACACCATCTCCCGCAGATCCACGGCGGACACGTCCAGCGGGTGGATGCACTTCTCCAGCAGCACCGACGCTTGCTCTGGGTATGACATGTCCGCCAGTCTCAGCCATTCCGCAGCGGCCATCTTTGGGAAGCCATTTTTGGGCACGTAGAGGCCCCCGTCTGGGGCCAGGCCCTCCACCACAACGTCGCTGAAGTACGTTTTCTGATTGGACGATCCCCCGCCGCTCCTCGTCGACACGTAGGTCTCCGCCGCGTGGCTGCGATACCTCTCCACGGCCGCCAGCACCTTCTCCGCCACCTCCTCCACGCTGTCGCCTCTCCCGCAGAGCACTCGCACGTCCAGCCATTTCTCGTAAAACTGTTTCCTGTAGAGCAGAATGTCCCTCATGGAGACCCCGGCCTCCTGGCCCACGATCCTGTTCACCTTCATCCCGGCGAGTCGCCGCAGAATGTCCTCGCCGTCCACGTCCAGGTAGAAGACCACGCCGGCGCGCCTGAGGTGCCGCATCGCCTCAGCGTGAAGCGGGTTGGAGCCCGTCAGGGAAACGACGCACCCAGACGCCGTGAAGCCGCACAGGGCGCGTCCCTCCTCCTCCAGGAAGCGCACGCCGCCCACTGACGCGAGCTTGGCGGCGACGGGCATCCTCCATGTTGGTTCCAGGACGTCGTCATCGACGTCCACGACAGGCAGCCCCAGTCTGTGGGCCACCATCCTCCCCACCGTGGTCTTCCCCGCTCCAGGTGGACCCATCAGGAGGATGTTCTCCTCCCCCAGCGGTCCACCGGCGGGCGCCGAGCCGGAGAACCATGATCTGGATTTGGAGAACTGAGTCAGGCAGCGTCCCACAGCTCTGGCTGCTCGCCACCTCACGCTCAGTAGACCCATTTAGAGGGTAACACAGATTATTATTCCTTAAAAGGAGAAAAAAGAACAAGTTAGAGACATTTCACTTACGGTCGCACTTTAAATAGGTTTATTTGTTTTACAGTAGCTACCTCGTGTTCTTGCCCTCAGCAGTCAGTGACCTAACGCCATAAATGTCGGCTTTATTGTGTTGCAAACTCACGCGAAATCGTGTCTTTTGCACCTAAAACTCGGTTAATTGAGGTTTTTTTGCGGCGTCCGTGGTGACTATAACGTTGGTTTAACTAGTTTAAGGGCACCATTCGGTTGTAAACACAGAGCGCCGCTGCATGCTGCAGCGAGCGAGCAGCTACGGCGCGTCCGGAGGGACACGTTTCACAACGTTTGCGTGGAAAGTCAAAACGCTGAGGACAGTCCGGAAAAACAAATACGTGGTGCGTCCACGATTATCAGCCGCTTCCATGATATGCACACCGCGTAAAAATAAAATAATAAAAAAAACTATTTAACTGTACACCCATGACGCTTGTAACGCAAATCTTGCTATTACGAGTGACCTTTTGCTGCGTTCAAATGCTCGGTGAAACACCCATTTCACGGCTTCCTGTTCCAAAATACGGCACACGACAACATTTAAATGTTAGTTAGAACGATGAATGTGACTTGCTAGTCAAAATTAAAACAACTATACACTTCTGACACGTTCATTTTGATGACAATTGATTTTTTTCTAAATTGAGTGAATAATAAATTTGATTAAATTATATTAAAAAATAGTGCGTCAAAAATGTCACTTCTGGTGTCAGAATTTGCGCTACAATCTACAAGCTAGAGACTAACATGACGTCAAGTATAGCACTCGAGTAAGTGCGTCACGACAGCCCTCTAACAACAACTGCGTTCAGATTAACGACTGCACCTGAACGCAGCATCTCCCTCCGCGGTCGCCTGGCAACTGCAGCGCGTTGCCAAACAAATCACTCTCACCCGAGCGTTCCTCGGGCTAATGCTAATGCCCTGACGCGTTAGCTCATTCACAACATGTCCGGCGTAATTTACCCGCGAGAAAGCGTCTACAATCTCCTGCCGAGGGAGGAGGTTCGCGTCGAGAAGCCGCCCAGGTACCTCTGGAACCGGGTGGGGGAAACTATAGCTAGCTAGCTTTAGCACGAGGGAGCCTAGAGCAGCAGGGGGACCAGATGCTAATAAGCAAGGTGTTAAGTTTTTTTTGTTTGTTTTTTTCCATTTGCTTAAGTTAATTAAGTCTCTAGAAATCAATATAGGCCTTAACTCATCAATGAAAAGAAACGTGGAGTTTTTGCAGTTGTCTACTTCTATTAGTTTAATAAGTTTTTTATCCCATGTTGTTAAATTTTGAAATGACGTCTGTGCACTCCAGGTACACGTCCAAGTTCAGGCCCCAAGTTGTCCTTGAGAAAAAGCTGAGCAAGGACGCCATGAAGACGATGGGACCGGCAAAGGTGGCGGCGCCGTCCCCGGAGAAATACCTCAAGAAGCATTCGGGAGAGCCCAAGCTGCCTGAGAGTGAGCCCGGCTGGGGAGTACTTACACATCGCCTGTGTCCTCTGGGGAGTTTTTCCCGCTGGATTCATCCTCACATTTGTCTTTCAGAGGACCGGTGTTCCACGGGGGTTTATAAAACCTGCACCGCCAAGAGGCCACCGGTCCCCGCGAGGACAGACCGACCTCTGATGGGCATTCACGCCGAGCGAGACTTTGTAAAGATGGCCGCGTGCACGGCGACGCCGATGAGGCCGCCCCCCACACACGTAGACACCAACAGGGGCCACAGGGAGCTTCTTGAGAACTCGGGACTTGTCCCCAAGTACATAAAGAAAAAGGTAAAAAAAATATACATGTATATGATGTTTTCCTATATACGTTTTTGAGCAGTACTCGAGTGTCTACCGCTTGCAGGATTATGGCGAGGTACCCGAGTACCTGCAGCAGCGAGCCGAAGAGAAGCGAAGGGCTCAGGAGGAATACGACAACTTTGTGAAGGAGCAGCGGGAGAAGGTGGCCATGCAGTGCCTGTCTGAGGAGGAGCGGCGGGACACCCTGGAGGTACCGGAACGCTGCAGTGGTTGCGCTTCCTCCCCCCCGGGGTCCCGCCGACATCTGGAAAATGCTTTTAATTCAGTCGAGGCAATATATGCAAACGAACACAGGCGCGCTGTGCGCCGATCAGCCATAACATTAAAACCATTATATTATACTCCACACTAAACATGCAGGGGTCATAATGTTGTGGCTGACCGCTACTAGAGAACACCAGATGCTGCTGCTCTAGCAACAATTTTTTAACATCTCTCTAATTTTGCTATGTTTGATTATCATGCCAAGAGTAGGAGACGCGCCCGCGTGTTGGCTGTATGGTGATGTTTCACTCGTGGCCACTGGGCGGAGCTATCGGTGTCATGTGTTGATATGTTAAAAATCTTCCACATGGGACACTTCCTCAGCAAGTGTGTGAATGACCGGCAGCTTGTAGCTACTCGGATTCACCTTTCAAGCATTCTTCCAATATGCTTGTATAAATTAGGTTTCTCCTGTGAATAATACACATCTTCTATTCAACTCAACTCATCCTTGATATTGCGGAACGTTACAGTGCACAAGTATTTTATACCCAGAAGGCAGGTATATAATTAATTCATTTTTGAGGTTGTAAGTTGACCCCTAGCAGTTTATTGTCCAACTATGTAGCTGCTTAAATTTATGATTACTTAATTGCATTAAACTACTGACGCAGAAACTCCCTGATGAAAAAAATACACCGAGAAATGTGAACCAGGCAACATCTGAGTAATCAGAGTACAATTTCATACACACTTACATCCATTAGAACATTACCCCTATTAATACGCGTGTGGAAACTCCGCCCACCTCATTTTTGGCATTATCATCCATGAGACGCTCACATTCTAGTTACTCACATGTTGCTTTGCTCCCATTTCTTAATGGTGATTTTATTCACTACATTTCTACATTGTTTCTACAAGTTTTCTCTGCAATTCAGAAAGAATGTGTATATCTGCTCCATGAGTGAGGTTACCTCAATGGCTCAACCGAAAATCTCCTTAAAAACTGGAAAATTATCCCCCAAAATACCCCCGTGACAGATGACATCTGTGTGTGTCTGTCTGTGTGTGTGCGTGTCCACTATCCAGCGTCTCAAGGGGACCCTGGACAAGCTCCATCGCGAGTACCAGGGCCTCTCGTTCGTCACGGACACCTTCATGAAGAGGTCGCGCAAGGAGCGCCTGGAGGCGGCCATGAGGCAGCTGGAGAGGGACATCAGCCGCATCGAGAAGCTGAAGACCATCTACATAGCCAACAACTAGCTCCCCCGAGCGGACGCGCCCTGCCGCGTCACATGATGGGCCTCAGAGACGCTCTGCGCCGATCGGGGGTCCGCTGGGTGAAGCCAGCTGCTCCAGTGTTGATTACTTTTTTTTTGTCAGATATGAGTGTTAAGATGACTTATCGTGGGACTAATAAAGTTCGCAGCACACGGAAAAAAACCGAGGCGGATATCTGTTGTGGGTTATTTCATGCCTCTGCAGTGGGCCGAGATCTGGCCGCCCGCCAGAGCAGCACATGAAGCTGATTATGCCTGTTATTCTGCAAGGGGCTAAAACAACGCCGCGCTTCAGCGCAAATGACTGCAGCGTGATCCCGCTGCCCATGTGGATGTCTGGAATTCTTTTTTTTTTTTTTTTAACTTTCTCATTTCCTCTTTGTTTTCCGCAGCTGCTCTCAAGAGACGACGGCGACAAAACCTGTAAGTAGCAGCGCTTTGGAAATGACAGCGGCGCTCGTGACCGACGGAACGTTTACCTCTAGCTGCTTTACCTCCACTTCGGAAGGCGAGCAGTCGGAGTAGTTTGTTTTGTTTTGTTTTTTTGTTTTCTTTTGCATGCTCAGTAAGCCTGCGTGTCTCTGTGCTTTTCCGCCCGCTCAAGCTCGCCGCCGCCCGCGCGCTTTCGCCGTGAACTCTGACCCGCCAGCGACCCGGCCGCAGATGGACAACACGGGGAAGAAAAGGGGAGTGGTGGTACGTGCGGCGCGGAGCCTGCTCGGGCGGTCCGCTCCTTTCAGGACCCTCAAAGGACCTTTGTGTTTCCTAACCCACACGACACATAAATTTGGTCCGCAACTTAACATTATTTTCAACATCATTCATTTTAAATCAGTTGTTTTTATCAAATGCCTGAAAGTGGTGACAGAGGATGACTCTTGTTTTGTCTATAAGCTGAAGACGACTGAGTTTATTGTCCCAGAAGAATAATTATTAAAAATATTCACCTTTAAGAAGCAGATTTTTTTTTTTAACTCGGTGATTAAATGAATGCCAAAATGGTTGGGCCATTCATTTCACAGTTGACAACTAATCGACTACTTGGTTCATTATTGCAGCTCCGAAGTCAATAACCATCAGTGTTAGTTACTGAGATTAAAGGGCCAGCAGCTCCTCCATTCCCCTCATATATATTTAAATTCTCTCCATCCTTCCCTGTCAATCAAACTACGATCAACATGTTAATGTCACCTTCGATTATTGAAAACTAAGCCGCGCGGGAAGATCGCGTTTGTGGATGTCAGGTGACAAACCGCAAACACACACACACACACACCTTTACTACGGCTGCTTTCGCAATCATTAACTGTTGTCGTCACTCTTATCATTCATTTACTTCATTTTACAGCGGAGGCTCATAAATGGCTGATAAAAGGTGCGTAGCTGAGTAATTTTAAAAACTGTTGTCTCCGTTTGTGAGAGCAACGCACATTGTAAGGCCAATCGCCGCGTGCACTGGTCAGCCAAAACATTACGACCGCCGCACATTCACCATAGAATATAATGCAGCGGTCCTGCAATAAATTGTCCCTTCAAGAGTTTTATGTTGATTTTTTTACTGTTTGAGAGAGGTGTTGACATATTTGAATGATTTTTATTGGGACTTTAATGTGTGAGGCCGGTTGAACTGTACTGGGCTACACTGAGAGGTGTCCCTAATATTTTGTCAGGCATACTGCTTATGATTTGGATGACCAAGCTATTAGGGACACCTCTCAGTTTGGCTAATCAGTGTTTTGTTTTTTTTCTATTCATTTTTTTTATTTCCAATACTGTTGGACATATTCCAGTAACACATTAGTTACGGGGCTGTGGCCTTCTTTGCACAGCGACCGCACTGTGAGCACCACCTTTTTCTAAAAACATATCCCATTTTCTACTGGATTTATTCTATTTAAGTAATATTTGCTTAGAAATGAACAGAAACGCCAAAAAACAGCAACACAAAATTAAAGTTAAATGGAGAAATAACATCCTGTATCTGGCCCCAAAACTGAGTGGGCTCTTCCTCGGCACAAGCGCCTACGCAAAGCGTGGTGAAAATTAGCCATGCAGTTTTTGCATAAACGAGATACCAAACGACGATATGATCAAATCGATTTTTTTTTTGTTTTGTTTTTAAATTGATTGATCAACAGAGACATTTAGTTTATAAATAGATAAAGCTAAGAAAAGCGGCGTTTTATCTTCACGACTTCCAAGGAAGTGATGAACAGGGAAGTGACATCTTTTTCCGGTCGGGATGAGTCTATTAATAGGAGAAGGGAAAAAAACCCTGTAACTGGATACAGAAGAGCTCACAGAGACGTTACACACACACACACACACTTCATGTATATGGGATATGCATCTTATTATTAGACACTGCTACACCCTTCCCTTCTGCATCTGCACATCCTCCAAGAACACACAGACTCCTTTATGAGCCACTTTCATCCAGGTGTGTGTGTGCATGTGTGTGGTGTGTGGTGTGTGTGTGTGTGTGTCTTGGAAAAAGCTCGGGCTTCACAACGTTCCGTGTGTCGCAGATAAAAGACGACTGGCCCGGGTACAGCCTGGACCTGTTCACCTACCCGGAGCACTACCACCAAGACATCGAGAGCGTCTACATCCCGCACGGGGTCATCATGAACAGGTGGAGGCGGCGGCGAGAGCAGCGGCGGAACCGCGCGGAGACGCGAATTTAAGCTGTTAAAGTTGTGTTTCCACCCCCCCACCACCCCTCTCCCCTCCCCCGCAGGACGGAGCGGCTGGCCCGCTACATCATGGAGGACTTCGTGGACAACAACATCATGGTCCTGTGCGTGCTGAAGGGGGGCTACAAGTTCTGCTCGGACCTGGTGGAGTACATCAAGGTCCTCGGGCGCAACTCCAACAAGTACCTGGAGACGCGGGTGGAGTTCATCCGCCTGAAGAGCTACCTGGTAGGTGCCCCCCTCCGCCCCCCCTTTGCACTCACCCCGCCTGCCGTTCCGGCTCCGCCCGCTAGATGTCGCCATTGCGTGGAAAAAAGACAAGCTGCCGATCAGGGCGGGACGTCTGAAGGGCGATCGATCCTGGAGCGGGTGCGGGGGCTCGGGACGCGGCGGCAGGCGGCAGCTGCTGCTGATGGTAAAACGCTGTCCTGCAGCTGGAGTGTGTGGAAGGATGTTTATGATGATGTCACCCGGTAAATGTCCCCAGAAGCGAGGTTGTTTCTGGGTTTATTGGTGTGTCTGTGCTGCACATATTCAGCAAGGCCACCCAAAAGGGCTCAACGTAAATATCACAGCTGTGTTTTTTTTTTATTTAAAAATGAGATTTACCACAGCAGTTATTTTTGGGGTTATGCTGACAGGTGTCCCTAATATTCTGGTCATCCTACTCATATGTATTGGGGTGACAAAATATTAGGGACGCCTCTCAGTGTAACCCAGCACAGTTCAACAGCATCACAGATTTCAGCCCCGATAACGATAATTAGCACCTCTCTCAAACACATTCAGTAAAAAGTCAACATAAAACTTGACTGATTGCAGGGCTGCTGCATTATGTTCTATGGTAAACATGTGGCGGTCATAATGTTATGGCTGATGGCTGCATATTAAACTAAACGACTCCCTTTTTTATAACAAACTCTTCTTCCTGGCTGCGTTTCTAATGTCATCAGAGAAGCAGTGGCGGTTTGTTTGTTCGTTAGCAAGCAGCAGGATGGCGCCCGACGGCGCCCTTAAAAAAGAGAGTAAAATAAGAATCCTTTGCAAAAGATATGACTCGCATGAGTGCAGCAAAAGTAAAATTCTTCTTGCTTAAAATGGTTGTTTGTTTGTTTTTTTTGGTTCCCTCCCGGTAAACGGAGAAACATAATTGCGCGCGGAAAACTAGCCAAAGCTTAATCCTCCTTCCATGCTTTGTCTTCTCCTCACCAGAATGACCAGTCAACGGAGGACCTGCACATCATTGGAAGCAGGGATCTGTCTTTCCTGCGTGGAAAGGTGCGTGCGGATACGTCGGATTCTTAGTTTTGAGTTTTAGGTTTATTTTGGGTTTTTTGTTTTTGTTTATTAGCATTTAAGTGGGAACTGCCACGGCTGTTTGTTTTTAGGTGATCAGCGGGACACAGGACAGAAATATGACCCGACCTATAACCTAAATTTGCTAGATATTAAACCCGTAAAACTCTCTGTGCGCCACCGCCATCGGTGGCGCTTCTCGCCTTCGAGCGGCTCCGCCTTCCGCCGGCATCCCCCGCGGGATCGCGCGTCTCCGGCAGACGGCTTCACCGACCGCTACATCCCCTTCCAGATCGAGCCGGGGGATGAATTATCCCTCCACGAGACTTCACGCGCCGTCTGCTGCAGGTCTGACGCTGGCTCCCCGTGTGTGTGTGTGTGTGTGTGTGTGCCGAGGTGTGTCCCCATTGCGGGTGAAAAAGGTCGCAGTGAATTTAAATTTAAAAAAAAAAGAGAGAGAGAGGCTAACAGGCACTTTGCAGATGGAGAACGAGTCGCTCCTCTTTGCCTGCGTCAGTGAGGTCGACGCCGTCATTACCGTCTCTCACCTGGATGGAAACCGGCGGAAGACGACCTTTCATCTAAAATAAAATAAATAAAATAAAATAAATAACAGTTTTTTGGGCGGGAAGTCTTATGTCATCTCACAATCCAACATCCAAACCCGATGAATGCAATGAATGAATGTTGTGCCCTTTGCTGGCTCCTTCTAAAAAGAACCTGGTAATGGCAGCATCATACAAACGCATCGTGTAGAACGGTCTAGGACGAGTACCATACTCGGCGTAAGCAGTCGGTCAGAGCGAGAAGAAGAGCAAAACATGGCGGAACCTACGTGATTGGAACTATAGGCAAAAAATACGGCCCGGGGGCCAGAGGCGGCCCGCGTAGGACGTCAAGACCCGAAGGCTTCAAGGCGAAGACGAAAGGATCCCAAAACACAGTAAAGGTCAACAAAGTGTTGAGTGAATCGCGAGTATATATAAATACTCGTAAAATATTCAAATTTTTGAAACCAGGTCGCAGAATGTTCAAACCTTAAAAACACCTCGTTTGCATATCCGTGTGTACGACCCATACACGTCTTTTCCGAAACGATGAGGCCACGGCCCCGCCTCCGCCTGCGCCCGCATGCGCTGGCCCCGCCCACGACAGCAGGAAAGGCGGATCGTGCTCGTTATGGCTCCTGCACACCAACGTCTCCTTTTCTCGCTCGCACATCCATACCGGCCGCTTGACAGGATGCCGTGTTTGGGGAAAACTTTTAATAAAACGGAAAAGAAATAGCCGAAGGAGAAGTTGTTTTCGACTTTGTGTGGGCGAGGCCGGATTAACGACAGGTTTGAGATCATGACGGAACCCCGTCGACAAGGATTGGCACACACACAGCCTGGGGGTGGGGGGAAGCAATCTGTCAAAATTCACATAGTTTAACATCATTTAGCACTTTTGGTGCTTCATGTGTCAGCGTGCGGCGCTAATCTTAGTAAGGGAGATAAGCCGCCGCCCTCCCCTGGTCTACGGGAACCACAAAAAGTCTGGAAAAATCCCAAACTATGATGATATAAGGAGAGATGATATTTCGGTTGCGCAGCTGTCGTTCAAGCGGCGTCCGGGAAAACGGCTGCATGGCTTTTTTACTCCTCATGCTCATTTTTCAGGCCCCCCTTCCTCCTCCCCGTCTGCTCTTCCCCGGGTGTTATGTAACAGCCTTACAGGTGTAGAGCGAGGGAGCCTTGGCCCTGCGCCTGCATTCTCCGCGATCACTCGCCCCAAACCATAGATACCCTCCACCGGTCTCACAAAGGGCCCCCGTGCACCCGGGCCGAGGGAACAAGGGCCGCACTTGAAACCCTGCGGCGGAGAGAGTGCGCAGCAGCCGCGGCCGCTCGGCAGCGACTCTTGCCTCGGTGCCGGCACAGATGTTCGTAACCGCGGACAACAGAGGGGATTGTCTGGTTCTGTCGGGGCTCTGAAGATGCTGCCAACACTGTTGCCATGGCTTCCCCGTCTCAGAAAAAGGGAAATTCACAGAACCGACGTTGTTTGTTGGCGATATTTCACTAATGTGATTTTTTTTTCTGTGTTTCTTTCTTTTATGGCATGTTATGAAGAACGTGCTCATTGTTGAGGTGAGTGTCGGATACAAACGGTCCCGCTGGCTCTTTGCTCTACACATTCACTTAAATCCAAATTAATTCCACCAAGCGTTTCCCTCAAATCGCCTCTCTTAAAGACTTTTCACATGTGTTTCTTGTGTCTTTCTTGACGGAGGAACAACATGTCTTTGGCCTCGCAGACGAGCGCTTCTCCTCATGTTCGTGTTTCAGTTGTGCTCAACTCAGAAACAAATATGCAGGGGAAAAAAAAACAAAAAAAAACGCACTGTTTACCCCAAGAAATACAAACTGCAAAAGTAATGTGCAACCAATCAGACCTGTTGTTTGTAGCTTTGAATGGACGCCATATCAGCTCTGCGGGCGCTAAATCGCGCTTGACCGCTCGATGTCACGTTGTGAAAGCAACCACGGGGGCGGCTGACTAGATTAAATCTGCCGGCAGAAACACCAAAGTTTTCGAAACCCAACCTGTCGCACATCCCTCCCTGCTCGTCTCACCCTTCTCCCTTTGCTCCGCCCTCCCCTCAGGCCATCGTTGACACAGGAAAGACCATGAAGGCCCTCCTGAAACATGTGGAGACCTTTGAACCCAAGATTGTCAAGGTCGCGGGGTGAGCCCGGCTTTTCAGTCGCCTGCGCTTTTTTTTTTTTTTTTGTTCCCCCACGAGGGGAAATGCCAAGTGTGCGATGCAAGAAGATATCGCCTGTCTGCGTGTCTCTATCTCGTGTCCTCCGGCGGTTCCTATGAGCGTCCAAGCTGACAGGAGCAAGATAAACATCTTTTTCCTTGCACATGGTTCGTGTTAAAAGTTTATTTCCGTCGGCGCGATGTGGAAATGTCAGCATGCTGTATTACCGCATCGCCCAGGTTTATTCGCTTGGCTGAAGGTCTTTGATTGAAAGTGAAGAGCGTCACTCAGGCCCACTATTTAAGGGCTGTCGATACTCCGCCGCGCTGTTTTTGCGTCTTTATTCCGGACATGAGCTGTTTATGTGTTTCAGTTTACTGGTGAAAAGGATCCCCAACATGACCGAGAGCCTGACTGACTGTGAGTACGGCCTGTTTCAACGTCGCTCACCTTTTTTTTTTTTTTTCCTTGTTCCACAGTTGCTATTTCAGTTACAGTGAATCTCCTAAGTTTTTCTTGTATCTCTCAGAGCTCAAGCGTGTGTCTTCCCGCCGGATCGGCCTTCTGAAATGTGTCGCTCACAGTGGCGACGCAAGCGTTTGGCCGCTTCCACGCTGGGCTTTTACAGTTCCCGGCGATGGCCGCGAGCTAGCACGCTAGGTGCTAGCACGGGCATCGGGACCGCTGTGACCGCGAACACTTCCTTGCGGGCAGTCGGCTGCTTGCGGGTCCATGAGTATGTTACACTGTGTTTGGAACTGAGCTCACTTGAGTAGCAGATCTTTACTCCATCACCTTTTCAGACACCAATGAATGTCCCAATGTGCAGCGGCTCCTGACGCTGAGATGATAGCGCAGTCCAGGGCTGCTCTGCCCCTTCAGTCAATCTGCAGTCCGGAAAATAGTAACTGAGCAGACTGGAGCGCTATTGGATGCGGCTGTCAGTGTAAATAAGGAGCGGCACCGTGTCAGCGTTTGAAAGGTGGCCTCCCACTTCTGGCATTCTGGCGACGAGCAGAGTCTCCGAAGTGCAGATCAATACAAACTCATTTGTGTGACAGAGAAAAAAAAATCCATATTACTCACCTTGTACAGAGCATTAACATGAACACGGATCAGCCAGAACGTGGCCGCCTGCCTAATGTTGTGTGGGCCCCGCGCTTGCTGTCAAAACAGCCCTGATCTGTCGGGGCCTGAACCCCAGTGGACCTCTGAAGGTGTGCAGTGTGTATCTGGCACGTCCCACAGATGCTTGCTTGGGTTGAGATCTGGGAAATCTGGAGGCCGAGTCAACACCTTGGACTGGTTGTTGTGTTCCTCAAACATTCCTGAGCCAGTGTTGCTTTGTGGCAGGGAGCATTATCCTGCTGGAAGAAACCACTGCCATCAGGAAGGGTGGACATGGTCTGCAACAATGCTTAGGTAGCTGCTACGTGTCAAAGGAACATCCACACGGATGGCAGGACCCAAGGTTCCCCAACATAGCTCACCTCCTTCCCATAGTGTATCCTGGTGCCATGTGTTCCCCAGGTTAGCGACGCATGATGCAAAAGAAAATGCGACTCATCAGACCAGGCCACCTTCTTCCATTGCTTCGTGGTCTAGTTCTGGTGCTCACCTGTCCTTGTCGGTGCTTCCAGCCGTGGACAGGCGTCAGCATGGGCACCCTGACTGAAATTTGAGCTCCAGTAGCTCGTCGGCCTTCACTCCCCCGCATGCATCAATGTGCTTTTCCTTAACTGGACCACTTTTGATAGGTCCTGACCACTGCAGGCTGGGGACACCCTGCAGGAGCCGCATTTCTGGAGATGCTCCGACCCAGTCGTCCAGCCCTCACAATGTGGTCCTTGTCAGAGTCGCTCAAATCCTTTATTCATGCTTAACACATCAACTCTGAGGGCAAAATGTTCACTTGCTCCCTGATGTGTCCCACCCTCTGACAGGTGCCATGGTAACCAGATACCAGTGTTACTCACGTCACCTGCCAGTGGTTTATAATGTTATGGCTGAGCGGTGTAGATTGTGGTACTTCACGTATGAAATTAAATTAATCGCACTCACGCTCATCGCGCTCCTCCCTGAAATGCTTCCTCCCATAGATGTCGGCTTTGAGATCCCGAACCGCTTCGTGGTGGGCTATGCTCTGGACTACAACGAATACTTCCGGGACCTGAACGTAAGTGCCGAGTCTGCTGCCGCCGCCACACAGCACGTGACCTTTTGACGGGCTAAAAGAAAGGGATGAAAGACATTTTTTTTTTTGGCGGGGGGGTCGGAGGGCGAGTAAACAGTAAATCAAAGGGCTGGACTCATCCCCCTGAAACCTGAACCCACCCGGCAGGTATCATCCCTGAGGCGTCAGTGTGTGTATGAGGAGGCGTGTGCGCGCGCAGTGTGTGAAAGCCGGTCGTGCTTGAAAGTTGCCAGTTTTTGTTTTTTTTGTTTTTTTTTTACTTTTGTGTGTGTAAACTGGCCATAAAAATGCATATTAGACGTGGTGTGTGACACCGATGGGCAACAAAAAACACAGCTTTGAAGCGCGCGTCACTTTATCTCCCACGAGACATCACGGCCAGGCTCAGCTATCCCTCGAGGGGGGTGTTTGGTATTGGAAGTCATTTGATGCTGCGTTTATGATCCGTCATGATGGTCAGAGAAAAAACAGGAGCAGCGTCTTAGAATTTTCCCTCTGTCTCTCGACGTCGACGTCGACTGACAGCGCCTACACGCACGTTCCCCGATGCCCACGTGAATAACCGTCACCGCTTTGCACCGATGCCCACTTTCTCCCTTTCATCCTTTTTAACCTCCAGCTGTGATCGGCTCCACGCAGCATTTCCGTGAACACTGGATCACCATCAAACCTCGTTACACTTTATTATACCTATATCACGTCCCCGTCAACGTTAAATTGTAAAAACGTCGGAGATAAAAATATTCCCATCAGCCTCGGCTGTACTGTTAGCTCAGTGCTAATAAGCAAATGATTGCACGATAACGCGTATATATTACATTTTTTTCATCACGATGGAAAAAAAAAAATTGCATCACTTTTGAATCTGCAAATCAGAATCAGAAATACGATATTAATCCCGGATTAAAATGTATGGTCACACTTGCTCCGTGCTAGTTTAAATATAAAGATACAAGGAAGAAATACTAAAATATGACAAAAAATGATACAAAATATGACAAAAGAAATCGAAATAGACCCAGTACGAACACTATCTAAAACAAATCAAATATATTAACAAATAAATAAAAACTGCGGCAAGTGGAAATGAAACGTAAAGTGCCCCTTTTGATGCGGAGCTTCTGGCTTTACCGAAAAGCCGTTTATATCAAGCCAGATTTCTTAATCTGGAATTATGAAGTGCAAGCGTGAGCTCATTCGTTCAACATGACCTCAAATTTACCTCTGAATTATTTGAAACACCGGGCCAAGAATAACCACATCTCTGCGTGTGTGTGTGTGTGTGTGTCTCCGTGCGCTAACATGAGTGTTTGCCGCGCTGGCCGTGTGTACTGAATTATTGTTTGTGTCTCTCACGCATGTTTTCGGGGGGTGGTATTCATTACCAAGGTCTGAGGGGAGGGTAACTGAGGAATGTGGAGGTTAAGATCTCGTTATCTGGCAGAGTCAAAGCTTCCCCTCTTATCTGTCCTTATCCTACCAACGAAATATGAGTTGAGCCCGTGGGATTGCTCAAAGTTAGATGGATGAAGGTGTCACAGCTTGGTAGATTTCCTTCCCGGCGTTGAAACATTTGAAACAAGCTCCATCTTTTTTTTTTTTTTTTTTGATGCTGTATATGCCATATTGAGACCCTGACTACACGCTGGAATGTCTCATACGGCGGGGTGATCTTCTACAAATATTTTTCTATCATCAGATGTGAAGTCAAACTTTTCTCCCTCTTTTTTTTTTTTTTTGACCTACCACAGCACACCCCACTGCTTCATGAATCACTCGCTCTGCTGCGTCCTCAATAACCAAAGATAGATTTTTGATTTTTTTTTTTTTTTTTTGTTTTGGTGTGTTTGTTTT
>CAAKHG010031368.1:27027-49686 GCA_901007715.1 Dactylopterus volitans | reverse complement strand
TCGTAGTTTGGTGTTGTCACATTGCATGATGGGTAACTGGAAAGTTGGCGAGCGCTCCGTTTTTTTTTTTCCTTTTTGGCTTCACCCATCCCATCTCCACCCCACCCCCCCACCCCCCCACCCTTACCCCTCCCTCTCCCCCCTCTCCCACCCCCCCCACACACCTCCCCACCTCAATGTGGGCTCTAAAGGACTTCTTCCCCTTCATTGGCTTGAAATGAAATGATGGCGGCACGTTGGACTGATTCACCCCGGGACAATGAAGAGTGTAAACACAGAGCCATAACTCCATCTTGCGAGGTAGGGAGGGGATGGGCCGGGCGGGGGTGGGAGGGGCTGGGGTGAGGGGGGGGGGGCCCTCCTACTTGTTTCTGATCAGCTCTGATCTCATGTGAATACCAGACGAGCGCGTGAAGGGTTTGGCGCTGGCAGACTCCAACCAATCATGGTGACATTTTGTATTTTATTGGTATTTTGCTTTTTCAGCCAGAGTCTTTGCGGAACATCTATTTCTGGCCGCTTAGATCCCGTCGCCTCTCCCGCTCCGGGGGGGGTCGCCGCCACTCCCCCGAAAACTTGCGACGTGCCACACAAGCGCCAGAATGTCAGGTGGACTTTTACAAGCCAGCCCGGGAGCGAATGTGAGCTAAGCGTTGCCGAGCGCAGCACATCTGCCAGCCTGCGGGGTGACAGAGTTCATTTTTTCCCTTTTTTTTTTTTCCACCCCACTCTGACAACTGTTTAAGCGCAAACAGCACACAAAGAGAGTTTTATACTCGCGCTGCTAATCTTCCTTTGTGGGTCTGCGTGCCAAATAGACGGCGCATTGTGGAGTTCATCCTTTTTCCTCTTGCACGGTAGCTCCGGCGGTTACATCATCGCCATGATCGCGGTCCGGCGAGGCCTGAGGCATGTCGCTACAGCGGTGCGGCGGTGGCATGTTTTGGATTAATCCATCATCAGGAAATGGCAACAGTGTTCTGCGCTCGTGTGTGTGTGTGTTGTGTGTTTGTGCGCTGTAATCCTCTTAGTATGTCAGAACTAGCCGAGGATGGACGACATAAATCTTTGGGAATGGGGTAAATCAGGCAGGCGGGCTTGGAGTGCAGAGATGTTCCGGGTGCAGGTGTCTGCTAATGCTGTGTGCTCGGGATAAATCCGAGCGGGCTTCCAAGCGGCGGAGCGAGCGACATGTTGACGTCAGAGGAAGCGGGGTGTTTCTGGGGAGAGAGCGGCTCTTCTTGCGTCCTGACAATCAGATGTAATGTTTTTTTCACGACCTGACTCTCCCGCGTTGGGCAAAATCCTGCGGCCGGCAAACACGGCCTCAAAATTGCCTCCTTTGCAAGTTCCTCTACACTGCTGAATGCGTTTTTTTTTTAGGATATTAAAAAAAACAACAACCCAGAAACGTAGATGTGGCAGAAAGTCGGATTTGATTTCTTTGTTTTATTTAAGAAACCAAAAATCCGACGGCATCCATGTGTTAGTAGCTGCGTTTTGTCTTGACTGTTGGCGAGATTCCCAAGTGAAGCAGGTCTTTTTTTTTATCTACCTGCTGCCTACCCAAACACACACACACACACACACACACACACACACACACACACACACACACACACACACACACAAACACACAAAGCTCTCTCCAACTTTCAAGCTTCACTGATGATGAACTGCTGTCCCCCGTGGGGTCTAATGAGAGTCGGGACCCAAAGCGGGATGAAGCTGCCCGCCTCCTCCTCCTCCACACCTCCCCCTTCTCCTCCTCCCTCCAACTCTGCATCATCTTGCGCCGCTAATGAGGGAGATTGCGAGGGGCTTTTTCTCTCAGACACCCCCCACCCGAAGAGACACACACACACAGCCACTCACACACACGCACGCAAAGCTACACACCCGTCAAAGCTATGATAGCAACGCCGGGGATAATTTAGGCACAGCTGCCCCAGTCATGAAGAGAAAAACACCCCACGTGTCCGACGTCTGCCTCCCTCCCTCTGCGTCTTCACTCTCCCACCTCGACTGACCTGCTGTCGCACCGATGTCGGGGCTCTTAGCCGAGAAGCAGCTGAGCCTCCGAGAAATTGATGATTTGAAAGGAAGAGCAAAAAACAAAACAAAAACTGGTAAACAAAAACGTGATGAACGTTTTAAGAACACTTTGAAAGCTTTGTGGCCTCCAGCTTTTGTTAATTTACATGACTCTTAATTGAATATCTCATTTCTGTTTGGGTCTGCCGGTGAGCCACGTCAAGATATCTGACAAGCCAATTGATTAATTAATTAATTGATTCATCAAAAGGAAACGCTAGTAGCTGTAAACATTGGAAACTTCCCCTTTCCCCTCGATTCTTGCGGCCATTTCAGTTTGAAATTCCAACGTTTTGCTCTGCTCTTTGGACGCTCCAGGCGCGCACTTGTGAAAGGGAAATGGTGGGTAAAGCAACCACAACATGTAGCGCTGAATCCCCCCACCCCCCCTCCCCTTCAGCATGTATTGATCGCCTCCCTTATTCACGGTGGGAGGGAAACCAATGGTGGTGCCCTGAGCGCTAGTGATTTTGCTCTAAATATAGCCCCTCCCTGCTGGTTTTTCTTTTTTTTTTTTTCCCCCTCCTCATCCTCATGCATGTCTTTCTCCTGTCCTCTATTGCGGTGTGTTTTTATAGCAGCGAAGCTATATTTAACTCGAGGAAAGATGAACGCTTTGTGCGACAGCGAGGGAAAAATAGAATCACCGCGCTGGAATCGCTGTCGCGTTTTCTCCCAAAATGCCGCAACAAGCGCGGCAGCGTGCGAAGGTTCGGTCGGGACGGGATCATTTTTAAGGGTCAGGCAACGCGATGGTGGTCAGTTTGTGGCACGAATGAGCTGTTTTTTTTTGTTTTTTTTTCCTCCTGCGGAAAATAAGCGAAACCCTATCTGAAGCTCATTTTTTCCACATGTGTTACCAGCTGGATGCACTTTGTGTCAAAAGACACCTTTAATTTCCAGCGTCACGTCCCAGCTGCAATTAGGCCCGCTGTGATCTCAGTTTTTTTTGGTTTTTTTGGAAAAGTCTGGCGGCGTCTTTTAGACCCCCCCGAAACGGAAACGGCCTGTACGTTTATCAGCACTTGGTGGCAGTTCATTAGTCAGCGCAGCCACGAGAACCATTTTTGATTTGCATACATTTGAAAAGCAAATGTGTCTCGTGCGGCCCATCGGGTTTCTTTCAGGGGCGGCAAACAAGACGCTGACCCGAACATGACCCGTCCCCTGCCTTAACATGTGCACTCAGAGAGTCTTGGGAAGAACAAGGAGTCGCGCTCTCCAAAGGGTTCCCCTCTGCCACTCCCCCCCCCAAAAAAAAGCTTCGGAAACATCAGATCTGCCTCACCGTTTATTACTGTCGAGCTGAAACCCGAGCGTGTGTTTTGGCATCTCTCAACGGAAGCTGACTTCCCAGCTATTGCTGCTATTTTTTTCCCCCTTTGGAAGGGCGGAGGGGGGATCTGCGCGCGTGCTGCATCGGACTCAAGGTCACCAAAAAAAAAAACGTGCGCTGACGGGCCCCCTTTTATCTCTCCCCGCTTTGCGGAGGGGTGACGCTTGCGCTCGGCGCGGCTCCCCTGCATGACATCTCTCAGTCGCACTGGATGTCATTATTCCCCTCAGCCACGAGCGTAGATGGCTGATTGATGGATGGATATGCAGAAAGAAGGAAGGGAGGGAGCGAAGAGGGCGAAGGGTGTCGAGGCAGTTGAGGGTTAAACGCTGGGGGGAAGAAGAAAAAAAACGCCACCCTTTTTTATTTTTTCTCCCCCATTTTTTTTTTTGTTCTCTGTGCTGCCAATTGGCCCGTTGTCTCTTCTGCCTGGTTGCCCCTGTCCGTCCCTGAGATAAAGGGAGGGCAGCAAGATGGTGAGTGTTATGGGAGTGTCGGGGGGGCGGGTGTGGGGAGGGTCGACGGGTGGGGGGGGAGGGTTTGCAGATGCAGGCAGACAGGCAGAACAGAACCAGTCTAATGCTCAGTGAGGCCGAGGCGCTATCTATTACACATGCCCAAGGCGTCTCCGTCAACACTCGCCGCCTATGTGCCTCTATCTTTGGCTCCGAGACATGACACACACACAAGTGTGTGTGTGTGTGTGCGCGCGCGTGGGTGTGTTTTGAGCGGCTCGGTTTATCTGCATAGCTAATTTCTTAAGGCGGCGATCGCTCTCCTCCTCCACTCTGTCATGTTTCATACACTGCAGGCTTCAGGAGTGGCGGATTATGTAATGCGCCAGCAATGTGGCGGCCGGTTGATAATGGATAGAAAGACGGCAACATTCTGAGAAGTGGCCAGAGGTGGTTTTCCGGTTTTGGGGTTTTTTTTGTTGTTTTTTTCCCCGATTAATACCGGAGGCAATTTTACTTTTGTTCATAACCATGTGTTTATGGGCAGTGTTTGTTTTTAATCAGACCTTGGTAACAAGGTGCTATCGGGACAAACCCGCAGTTTTAGCGTGGGCTTTGAGGTCTTGGCAGGAAACCACATTATTTCCTGTCAGCGCCAGCGGTGGAAACGAGCAAGGGCACCCTGACGAAGGACTGATTTTGTGAATGGACGGCGGAGAAGCCACCGTGTAGCAGAGGGGGAGCTGTTTCGCCAGCGAAGCGTCAAACGGATGTGGAAACTTCTTTGTTCTTAGAACCCAAACTGCGCACAATCCGTGGAACACGGTCAGTAGAAGCATCTGAGGTGCTGATCTTGAAAACTGGGGATTTTGCATGCATGCAGCTCCGTCAGCAACACTTTATTCTATCTTCTTTAAGCTGCTCTCTCATCTTACGGCTGTTGGCTGAAATGTGTAATAACTTCCTCTCCTCTTCCAAACGTATGCCTATAAGCCATGCCAATAAGCTCCAGGTCCCAACGTGACCTTTCCTGGAGATCTTCCCCGCTCCCTCATCTATTTCCTGTCAGTGAGATGTCATCACCTCGGCTGGAAACACGCATGGGCCGTGGGTTGTTTCGGACAGGCTGGTGTGTGGCGTTGGGACGCGCATGTGTCCAGAGATCCATAACTCCGAATCGATTGGCTCATTGGCGTCAGCATGGAGGTTGGCAGTGACGCGGCCCATGAAAGCGCTGCTGCACGCTGCGCTGCTGCACGCTGCGCGGCTTCGCACCGTTCCCACGTGGAATAGCTCCGCTCAACGCGAGTGCAGCTTCCAAGTACTTGCGCAAATTTTGTGATTTTAATGAAAAAGTAAGCCATGATAATTCTGTTTTAGTTTTTCCACCTGTGCATTTTCTTCCTAGATGTTAGGATGACCTGAAGGTCAAGCTTTTCATCTCATTTGAAAGGCTTGTTGACGTTTTGGAACAGTTTTAATCCCGCGTTTAAGCAATTCCTTAGATTTGCTTGGCCTAGATATATCTGGAACAGTACATTATGTTGCAGAGCTCCGCTGACAAATTGCTTTTAATAATCCCCTTGACTTCCTGAGCAATTTAAGAGTAATGGGGGGAAAAATGGGGACTTAAAGGTATTTCCACTGCCGGACCTGTTGAAGGGCTCATGGACCAAATGTAGTTCCTGTCGTCCAAGGTGCTGAGAATGTTTCTGGTCTGGTACGTCACCGCTATTTATCACTGTTGTTTTTTAATTCGACATAGTCCCAATTTGCATCTTCTATTACGTTTGGACTTAGTTCCAAAAACATCCTTTTCAGCAGTCCACCTTTTGTAGTGCTTTTCCACTTGATGGTACCAACTCAGCTGCGCTCTACCCTACTCGCCCTTGGTGTCGGGTACTTTTCTGGGCTTGTTTTTTTTACCATTAGAAGATAGAAGTGCCTCAAAGCAACTGCTTGTCATGGCGATGCCACAGGAAACTGCTGTGACGTCACCTTCAGGCACTGGTTTTCGCTGGTCAGACCAGTCAGTGGTCTGCAGTGTTTTCATGTCACCTTTTTCGTCCCTCATAGTACCTGGTTGGCCTTTTAGAGTAGAGTGAAGTAGAGTTAGAGCCGGTATCGGAAGAGCGCCATGAGCTTCTAGTTTATTCTCCTGAGATTAGTGCCAGAATTCTTGAAGTTGGCATATCTGGGCAGACCGTCCTTGGTCTCCGAGAAGTTCTACAATTCTGCAATTAATATAGCAGAAGCCTTTATCCAAAGTGACTCACATGCGAGAGCGAAACAATACGAGCTTTCAAGCGGTAACACGATGTAAGCAGAGTCAAAAGCAGGGTTTTTGTGTTTGATAGGCCCATTGGCTACTTTGCCTCCAGCTAAGAAAAGCACAGAAGTTGAGTGTTGATAAGGAGCGTAACGTTCTGCAGTATCAGATTCATGGCGGGCAGAGCGGAGGGGTGGACTGTCACTCCCCTGGCGCGTGTTTACAGAGTCGCGGGGCCCGAGGTTGCCATGTCTGGGGTCTGGTCTGTGGGACTCGGCTGACCTTTCTCAGCTGCCTGTGTTTGGCCTCCTGACCCAGCTCAAGAGTTTAGTGTCCACATGATCACTCATCCTGTCTTTTCTTTAAAAAAAATCGTGATTCTGCAGACAATGCACAAGATTTAGAGCTCAAACAGGCTGCACATTATGTTACCTGCTGCTACTGTTGGTTTGAGCCCGCCGTGTTACGTACCATTACCAGAGCTGTCATCATGTTACGCTGGTTCTTGCTGGACATATCCACGGCAAGTGTTAAGTTTTCCCGGTCAGCTGACATCCAGAGGATCCCTGGAGTAGATAGACGGAGACAAAGAAGGCCAGGACTTGGGTGACACGACGCACGAAAAGAGTTATTAAAAATGGATGAACATCTTAAGCCGCACCTCGGGCTCTTCCTGGCTGCTAATTAGTTGTGGCGCTTTTCATTTGAAGTGAGCTCAGCGCATCTCGCTGATGAAGCCGCCTCACAGCCAATCTCGCAATCACAACCATCTGGATGTTTGTACAGCATCAAAGGAAGGTGGAAGGAACATAAGCAGTCCCAGACAACTATTTACTGGCATCCAGTAGTTTGCATATTCTCCCCGCTTGCATGCTAACATTAATTTCCGGCACAGTTTTCCCCCTCTGGATTGCTCGATTTCTTCGACATCCCACAGTGAGATAGAGCTTACGGAGTTAATAACTCCATCGTTTACTTTATAGAGCTTCCAAATTGGGGTTTTGCTCTGCAGTGGTGGGGGCTGCAGCACTCCTCCTCCCAATTCTCAAGGACTCATGCAAAGAGGAGTAAAGATTTTTTTTTTTTTTTTTTTTTGCTGAGTCATGAAATGTAACACAAGCTGCAAAGGGTCCCGCATTGCCGGCGAGCGTAGATCCAGTCAGGCTTTGATTTAGTGGCAGAGGCTGCGCAGTCTCCTTCTCTGTAGCTTTTCTACGCAGCATAACCGAGATATTATGACACATTTTCAGCCTCAGGTGCATTTTAGCACCAATTTGAGGCAGCAGAGGAAAATCCCAAATTGAACCTGTCACCAAGTCTTGTCCAGAAGAGTCCGGGGGGAGAGAGGATGGAAGCCATTCTCCGGTCAGGTCCTGCATTGCGGCCTGATGCGTGATGATTTAGAGGGGCGCGTTTGCTGCTGCGACGCTCAGGCTGCCTCAGCCTGGCACAGCTGCAGAGACGAGCACAGGGAGGCACAGCCAGCCGGGGCGAGACGCCGCCACAGGAAGCGGCGGCCAGATAAAAGCCGGGGCTCCCAGAATGCAGATGACTTGGGGGGGGAAAAGTACAGTCTGTTCAGTGGTGCTTGCGGGGCCGTCCTGCGACCGGGCGGGCTGCATTCTGACACCTAACCACGGTGATGCCTGTGCTGCACGTCGATAACCAGGTGGACTTTTTTTTTTTTTCCTTTTTTTGCTCCGGATCACTGACATTACTTCCCAGCCGCTTCTCTCTCCTCGGACGGCTCTTTTGGGGTTTTTTGTGTGTGTGTGTGTGTGTTATTTATTAGATAATCCCCCGTGCAGCATGAATCATTAACATACTGTTAATGAAGCTCGACTGGAGTGACGGCCGCAGCTAAGAGGAAGCCCGCCAGGCTCGCAGATGGGCATGGAGATGCACCCCGATTCCCCCTCGCCTCCTCGCAACCCCACCTCCGTCAACGTGGCATCAGGGAGCCCCGCCGCCAGCAGGGCGCCGCCGGGCACAGCGGGGTTTGGTGCTCGCAGCTGAGGGCAGGTGTCTGGGGCAGCTTGTCTTTTTTTGTGGCGCTCAGAATGGCCCATCTGAAAGTTCTCGACTGCATGATTAACAATAACTGGAGCCTGATCTGCGATCTGTACTGCGCATGGAGCAACCAGGTCAGTTTTCTCATAATCTCTCAAGCCAAGTAATGACCTTATGGTAATTGGAAGGGCCTTGCCAAATATTATCCCCTATGCCGCTTAGCAGAGATAATAATTAGTGATGATTTTGTAATGCACCGGGTTTTTCTACTTGTATGTTTTTGCCCTTCTGTCTTCACCCCTTTTATGAGCTCGCCTTCATTGCTGTTCCTTATTGCTCTCTGGAGGTTTCCAGGAAAGGCATCCCTGACATCTCGAGTATTAATAGCCAGCATTCATTCAGTAGTGCGGTGTGGAAATGGAGAGCGAGGATCGCTCGGCATGCTGACCTCTGCGTGTCCCCGTACTCGCCGACCAAGTGCCTCAGGTGGCTCGACACAGAATTTGCGTTTGACAATATCTGTCTTATCAAATGATTTGTTATGTAATTGTTGGATTGAAAACCCTCCTTGTCTCGGCTGTCCCGAGCATTTCTGTGACGTTTAACCTTGACCACAATACCAGAAGATTTGCATCGCCCCCCCTTTTCTTCGAAATGAAAAGAAAAATCTCGGCAGTGGTGAGTCTCATTACTAGCTCGGAAAACGGCTGTTTCTGAATGTGGCTCTGGGCTGACGGGCGAAACTCAAAGCTGCGCGCCTTTCATTATGGGCTCATGGGTGCAAAGGTTGAAGCCTTTCCATGTTCAGAGAACGCCGCGTGTGCATGTGCATCTGAGCACATTAATGCGGACATTCTCTCTGACATACAGCGCTCATTGTGGCGTTGCCTTGCATGTATCCATTTTGTCCCTTTAGGCGCAGAAGTCAACTTGGCACCCTCGCGAACACTCATCCCTGACATGCTGTTTTGGCCTTTTCACTGGAAACTCGCACAGACAGCTCATTGTTGCTCTTTTTTCTCCCCTCCTCTCCTCCTTTTTCATTTCGCCATGGAATGCCTGATGTGAGGAGCAAAGGAGTCTTGCCGTGTGGAGCAATGCAGCGGCGCTGCTCTCTGGCCTGCCCCCTTCCCCTAATTCAATTTTAGCAGTGCTGAAAATTGTTTGCGTCCTAAGTTGAACTGATAAGCCTCTGTTTCCAGAGAGCCTCTGCTGTCCCAGGAGCTGAAGACGGCCTTTGTGCGCCAGTAGAATAGCACGAGGCCTCATGAAATATTTACAGGCTAACACCTGGTGTGAGACAGAGAGAGGAGCCAGGGGGCTACAACAACAGTGCCACCAATAACAAGGCTACTGCTCCATTAATATGTTAGCCAGCTGAAAATATTTGGATAATTAGTGTTTGATCTGTAGCTTTCTTTTCGCCAATAACAATCCTTTATCCCTTCATCAAATGACAATAACATAACCTTGTACTCCCGGAAAGATTAAACGGTGGAATCATTCTTGACTAATAGCCTACACGCTACACGGCTGGGGTTTTTTCGCTCGTTCCGCAAACCATCACAGCAGCGGCGGGAACCTCCAAAAACTTTGAGCCTGTAAATCAAGTTTTCAAAGGTTTCGATTTTCCGTTTAATGCACCTGTCAAAAGTTGTCCGACCTGTCAGAGGCGAAGCACATGCAAACATCGCCGTCCAGGACGGCGTCTGACGAGCCCGCGCAGAGGCGCTTCACAACAAAGTAAAAACATGCAGACGATTGCAGAACAGCTTAGAACGCGGGCTCGCGGCTGCTGCTCCTAAACAAAAGAGGTTGCAGATGTCATTCACTCATTCAGCAGCCTAATTAGGAGTCGGTGGGGACAGTGCAAGCGCGCCAGCCTAAGTAGAGCAAGGCCGTGTCGCCGATGCGGGCGGGTGATCGCAGCAGTTCACCTCTGGTTGTCATAAGTGGTCTTGGATGCGTCTCGAGTCGCTCCGCTGTGCTCTCAGGAGCTTTTACATGCCACTTAAACAGGAGGGTCTGTGTCACAGGGGGTGCTGCCCCTGACCTCGCTCCATCAGAAAACCTCAAAGAGCATCGAGGATTAATAATTCATAGATGAAGAAACCAATTATACAGGGCTTTGCTCGCATCTGGGTGGGGGGACCGTAGGGACTCCAATAGGCGCACCTGCTCTCGGTCTCTGAAGGGTTGACTGAGGTTGCGGGCGGGCTGGATGGACGGGTTGGTGTGTGCGCGCCCTCCTCCTTTGTTTGGATGCCTCTGGCGCCAAGCTTCCACCATGGGGAGGACGGCTTCCTCACTGGCGCGTCGGTAGCCATCCCAGCCTGCCGTAGCGAGCCGCGCCCTGCACAGTCGGAGCGCCTCATTGGTTAAGATTTGCGAACGCAAGAAGGACGGGCGCGAAAATGATTTAATAGAAAGGCTGTATCCAGCGACCGTTTTATTATCATTTAATTTGCAGATCTTTGACTCGGCGGTTAACTGCTCGATTTATGAATAACATAAAAAAAAAAAGCTTTTCATCTGACAGTGGTATCAATTATATGGCGGTTGATGCTCGGGAGGTGGAGCGGCTCGACCACCGAGCTCCGGGTTGGCGGTTTGATCCCCGGCGCCACATCGCCCACGTGTTGAAATGTCCTCAAGCGAGAAACTGAACCATGCGCCGGCGCCTCGCGTGGCATTTCCGCAGCCATCGCTGTGTGAGTGTGAGGCTTTGATTCAGCCCTTTTTTTCCCTCTTGCTTAATGAGGTCTAGACTGCAGGTGTCATGTAAAAGGTAGGGTTGTTATTATTAATATGATTTTTTTTTCACTGTTATCTGACAGTTAAACACTAAACAAAGACCTAACAAATAAAATAAGCGGCACATTAAGCCCCAATGAAAATATGTGCGAGTTGCACCTCCAGAACACTACACTAGCATGCACTGGTTCAAAAAGCCACCCTTGGGCTTTTTGTGCTCTTTATATCAAAGCCCTCTTTGGACAGTAATCTGGGCCTCTGATGTGCATCAGCCCAGAGTCGTCGGGTCTCTCTCTCTCTCTCCCTGTCTCTCTCTCCCTCTCTGTCTGTCTGTCCCTTTCTCTTCCCTCTCCTTCCATCTACATCCCGCCTTTTGTAGAGAGGAATTCCAGGCTGTTGGTCCGCACAATCGCCCGACCATTAGCATATGAAAGCCGCCGAGGGCCAGCGAGTGAGGAGGGGAAAAAGGGAGGGAAGGAGAGTCGTAAAACTTCCAAATCAGTCCCGAGCAGACATCAGAACTTTTAATGAGTCTCATGCTCACTCATACGCTTATGAGGCAGATATTTCCCTCGGAAAAGTCCATTCTCTCCGCTTCATTCCAGAGGTTTTATTCATCCGCCAGTGTTCAGAGTTTTGCGCATGATGTCCGTGAAAATTGACAAGCTTATCTGGCTCAGCGCTTAAGGTCACTCAGGCATAAGATCAATCAGTCTGAAAGATTTGCTTCGCTGTTTTGAGCAGTTAATTTTCCAAATCAAGCCTCGACAATGTGTCATTGTACGGTGGAGATATGGAAAAAAAAAAAAAGAATCAAAACAAATGCCCGCAAGTGTTTTCATTCCGTTTTATGATCTGCAGTCCTCACTGAATCCCCGAAACAATAGGAAGACAACTCTCTTTTTTGCAGTCTCAAAACTCCAATGTTTTGCATGTCTTTCAGCGTTGTCTTACAACGTGAACATCGGTAGATCAGTGACCGTCCCTGCATGACATGACCGTCCATCCTCATATGGAACAGCCGCGGCAGGAGAAAGCGAGGGCATATACGCAGCATATGGCAGCGCATTCTCAGACTTATCCGCTAAAATGCATTTTGTTCGGTTGTCAGCGCCCCGATCTGGATTAGAAAACGTATGTTTTCCTCAGCTCAGTGTGACAAACGTGTGTGTGTGTGTGTGTAAAGTGCGTTACGCCAGCAAATAAGGATGCACTGATGTGTGAAACCACGAAGCGCTGCCTCCCACTGTGACAGGTTAATGTTCACACGCGGACGGCGGCTTTAAGATGATCTCGATATATACGAGGCTTTGACTTACACCTGTGGGCACTTTTACGGGATCAGTGTTTCATGAAAGCACACGTTGAGTGGTATCCTTCGGTTATTCAAAGCTGTTAAACACATTCGGCAGTTATAACTTGCGCTACAAGCAAGAACTGAAGGTGCGTGAAGATAAAAAAAAAAAAAAACAACAACAAAAGATGTGCTGGAACACCTTTTGATGAATCAGCTTGTTTTCGCTCGCCACTCAAAAGTAGGTCACATTTGACACACCAGCCTAAAGAAATGTTCTATATGTCCTCTTTTTTGAGTGGCACTGCTGTGTCATTGTTAGCCGCCGAGCATGGGGGCTTCTCTTCAGCGTGGACCCAGTGCACTTCTGCCCGCGGCCGTAAATCTGAGCAGCTCTGTCGTCCTCAGCAGTTTGGCGCAGGTTGTAGGGAGAGGCTGCGTGAACAGAATGCTGATTCACCCCACACTGTCACAGGAACCCCCATCGCTCCCCTCCTTCCCGGCTGTCCGCACACACACACACACATAATCCCTCCAACGTATGTGCGCAGCGCTGCATCAAGCATACAGTGCAGCGATGGAGCCTGTGTATTCTTAGTATATGGAAAAATCGCAGCAAGGTCGGAAAAAAAATAAAATAAAACGCAGCTCGGCTCGGCAGAACCACGAAACGCCATGTCCTTGGAGTGTAACCTTGGTAACACAGGAAAAGGTGGCACACAAAGGCGGCTTTCTTTTATAATTTTTTTTTTTCCCCCCCAAGTATGCTGTCCTAAGCCAGAGAAAGGGAGTGAGAGAGAGCGGGAGGGAGAATGTAAATAATAGTAATAATAAATGAATTAAAAAAAAAATAGCTGGATGCTGCCGAAGCTTCTTGGCTCAGAGGATGAAAAAAACCGGGGCTTGGAAACGACGCAGCTCTCTTTGGTGCAATGCAGACAGGGCTGGGAGGAGCCCCGTCGGTGGGCGGAGCCCCGCGTGCATGCGAGCGTGCGTGCGTGCGTGCGTGCGGGGGAGCATGTGTGACCGTATTGGTTGGACAGTGCTGTTTTGTCATCATCTATAAGCGTTCACACTTGAGTTGCCTCCCAGGCTCCCTCGAGGTGAGAATGCCACTGGCACGCGGACATAGAAGAGGGTTGCTATAGCGATATATACATGCTCTGTATATATATATATATTTGTGTGTTTTCACGTGGTTTGAATGCTACAACTGCTGCTAAATCCGGTGCAGCCAAGCTAACTGAGAGCAGTGACGTCATACAAGGCAGTCAGAGGGTGGAGGTGGGGACATGAATAATCCCTCCACAGAGCCCTGACAGAGAATCCATAGATCAGTGGTGTGTGTCGGTCACCCAGCCTATGCGGCCCGACTCTCCTCAGCACTGCTATCAGGAGAAACACTTGTCCCACACGCTGTCACTGAGCTGACAAGTCAGACCAGTTTGCTTGCCAAGTAGGTTTTTATTTATTTTATTTTTTTTTAAATAAATATGAATTCTGCAAAACTCCAGCTCATAAACGCTCCATCATGCCCTTCTTCTGTCCTCCCAGCTCCTCTATAAAATGGTGAGCTCCGCATATTTTCCTGTATTCCTCACAGCCCCCGAGGCGTCCTAGTAAAAGAGGCGTTAATTGGCTGCCGGTCCAGTGCCAGAACACACGATTGGCCAGGCGGCGCAGGCTCCGCGGTGATAATGATGCCCTCTGTCCTCAGTCAGCCGATGTTGCACAAGTTGCGATGCCGAGCAAGGCGACACAGCATTTGCATTCAGAGTGCTTCCACACCTCCGGTTCTCCCGACAAGCGCGCCGGATATATATACGCCGAGCCCCCGTTTACTAATCAACCGTGACGGATTGAAGCGCTAAACCAATCTGACGGCGTCGCAGGAGAAGTCACCGGTGCAAGATGGTTTCAAATTTGCTATTTTTGCAAAAAAAAAAAAAAAAACAAAGCTCCAGGAGATCTGCCGTGTCGCTGTTGTCTGTCTTTATAACGCAAACGACATCCATCTGTTTCTCCCATGCCGTTTTATTATTATTATTTTTCTTTTAAAGGGGCCTGTGCGTGCATGCCAGAGAGAGTGGCTCACTAGTTGACTGAGTGTTTACTGTGGTGATGGAGAATGCAGTGGACACTCCCTCTTGTCTTAATAGGACCGGGGGATGATGAGAAAACCGTCTGAGCGGGGCAGACAAAGGGAAGAGGGGCTGAGACAGGAAGGAGAGGAAAAGCGAAAAAGAGACACAAAACACAAGGTTGACGATGCACAAAGATGAGGGTTTAAAGAGCTCTGAGGTGCAGGGAGAATGGGCAACAAGTGGGGACAGGAGATGGAGCAAAAGAGGAAGGGATGAGTATGTGGTTTTTATTGTTTCCAGCTGGGCCCGGGTGTGGTCACCGCAGCCTGGAGACCTGCTGCAATCGCTCTGCTCCGAGTCCTCGCTCAACCATCTGCCAAATGGCTTCTCCGTGTGTTTTTGTTTTGTTTTTTTTATGTTTTTTTTTTTTTTTTTTTTGCATAATGGCCGCGCACATGTTGGACATAACGGCCATTTAATTGTGTTGTGATATTGTTTCAAGTTGAAAATATTTACATTTTCTGGGGATTTCTGGGCCGCACTTAACACGCGTTTAGCGCGGTTCCACTTCCACGGCAGGATTGTATGTGACATTTTTGGCAAATCCCCGCAAGAGTTGTGCGTGTTTCCAAACTCAAAATCGAGGTGGACAGTTTTCACTGCGATCGCCAGCAGCTTTTTGATGTTTCCCATTCTGTTTTGATGCCCAGCTGAGGCAGCGTGACAGGGGTGTGACTTGATTAGCACTTCCTGTCCAAGCTAGGATTAATCCACATTTCCATCCTTTTTGTCTGCTTTTAATAATCATCACTCACTTTGTTTTTTTGTTGTTGTTTTTTTTTTTTTTTTACAAAAGAGAAAAAAAGTGATTTTGTGGGTTTTAATTTCCCCAAGGGCAAAGAGCACCATCACATTCATCAATAATTTGAACTGCTTTGGATGTCAGCATTCCCCTGTTTATGTGCTGCACCACATGTTGACTTTAATTCAACACAACGAGGCTGGAAAAAAGGTAACAAACACTTCCAGAGTAGCCAAACATCCCGACAGTTACGGGAAAAAACCGTGCGGCCACATTGACTGTGAAAAGGCGCCATTAGCGAAAACGCCAGTTAAAATGGCCCGACTTGGCTCTCGTTAGCCAAACTAAATTATATAGCGCGGACTGGATTACATAACATAATGCTGCAGTTACGTTTGCGATCGCTTTGATGGATGGAGTGTGACACGAAAGGTGGGGTGCTCGGTATTTTTTATTTTTTATTTTTTTTCCTCTGTTCGCAAGACTTAGTTTTGGCATGTATGAAAGATAATGAAAGTGTTGCTGACAGACACGTAGCCGCAGAGCTTATAAAAACGCCGCTTGAAAACCAAAGTATTCGACTTTTAACCACACAGTCCTCCCCTGGCAGTGTTTTGATACAGTTGTCGGTCATGTGGTTTTTCCCCCATCTCTCATCACTTCATTATTCAATTAAGCAGTAATACACATGTTAAGCTTAACATTAACTGCATGGAGGATCCCCCGTTGGGACGAGGGGCTGTAAAGATCAGCCGTGCTCTCCTGCGCTGTGCTCCAACGGCAGAGATGAGGCTCTCGGCCTGGTTTCCATTTGCGTCGCCGTTGCAAGAGGTTGATGCTGCGCAACGGGTGCACCTAGTAAATACCTTCTGGTTTTGTTGGGGGTTGAGGAGAGGGGGGGGGGCAACTGCAGAGAGCCAGGTTGCCAGGTGTGGAATGAATAAAGGCATGGATGCGAAGGCAAGATGGAGTAAGAACAGAGAACTCCGATCCAAGTGGGTTCGTTTGTGCGATTATGTTCAAGCTAGATGGCCGTGCATCTGCTGCGCGGAGCCTAATGGCATCAGGCGACGGTAGCACATGCAGGTGGTGCCGAGATGCTCCCTTTTCCAGTTGGTGCCGTCAGTCCCGGTGGAGGCATCCATCACCTGACCGCAGGGGTTTTCGTCTCAGATGTGATTGATTGCACTAATGGACATGTGGCAAGACAAACACATTGGGTCATGCATAAAAGCAGCACACCGTCGGCTCGCAGAGTTTCACATACGCATTGCAGAAATTCACACACCTCTTAGACACACTCATTCCGGGCCTTTCCATAGTCTCAACATTCCACTGGCCGTATCTCACCGAAAGCCCCAACTGCTTTTAATCAGCTGGGTCACGAGGCGCTCCAGATGGGCCTCAGCGTTGGGTGGGACTGCCGTGGACGTGGTGGAGGAAGAGGAGGAGGAGGAGGAGGTGGAGGAGGGGGCTCGAGCTCGTAATAGTCAACATATTTGTGCCCCCTCTCCTCCATCCTCAGCCTCCCCTCCCGGTCTGTATTGCGTCACCCTCCTCAGAGAGCCGCACTGGACGGCTTACGCTACACTGGCGCTGCTGTATTCAGCGCATGCATCTCTACAGTTCTCACTTTTCCAGGGTTTTACTAGCTAACATTTTCCAGTGTCAGCCCGCGTGCTCCGAGTGTTTTTGAAAAGAGCACTGTGTGCTTTTGGAAAGCGTCATCACAGGACGTGCTTTTACAGTCCGGAGAAATATGTAGGTGCACATTGCAGTTTAGTAAAACCTGAGGTAATTTGTTTTCACTCCGTTGTAATGTTGAGGTCACTGAGTACAGAATGTCTTGATCCTGGATTTGTGGACCATGAAGGGAAATGGGCAGCATGCGTATATAGCATCCATAAACACAGCATCCTGAGCCCGGCTGGAGCGGAGCCTCGTGGATGTGCCAGCATCATGCTGGTCAGCATCCCACTCATCTTATCTAGTTATTACCCTGAGACGGGAGGACGTTTGGGGAGAACAAGTAGATTTTGAATGTACGCTGCTGTGAAAGCAACCCTTCCAGAAGATAATGGCAAAGTGATGCCATGGAATCTGTTTGCCGAGTGGCCACGCATCATGCATGCGAGCGCTGCAGAGTAATTTTAAGTCTTCGGTTGTTTTAATGCCACAATAGCTGGTCTTTGTCAACTTGCCATTGTCCAGTCACCTGCCATGATTTGCTCCATGCGCGGTCCTGCTTTGACAGTGTTTGCGTCTGTTACCTGGATACTGTAAAACTAATCTCCCCTTTCCTCTCTCCCTTCATCGCCTCTCCCCCATCGTTGCCGAGGTCTCGCGTTACAGGGGCTGATGTGGCCTCTTTCTCAGCGCGGGCCCGGTGGGTTAATGCTCAAAGGGCGCGCGCTGCGGGTGAAGGTCACAACACATCCGCGCCACAGGAAACGTCTGGGCCAGTCTCTCATACTTTGAGCGGAATTGGCTTGAACGCGATCCAAAATTGTCCCTCAAAGCGCATCCCGAGCCGCGTGGTGTCTTATTCCTGTCCCCCATGGTGAGAATGAAGTTAGGATTCTCAAATGTGTCGTGACCCGAAGCCCAGCGCTTGCCTTCAAACACCAGATCGGCAGGCACAGATTGAGAGAACAAAACGGGAAAGGAGAAGATGGGTGAAGCTGCCTCACGTATGGGTGAAAAATCGAAAAACCTTGGTCCTTCTTGGTACCTACTTGGCTATTTGGTTTGCACAGGTATTTTAGCATGTGCGATCTAGTCAACGGAGGCTTTAGGCAGCAGAGCAGGGATCTAGAATGACTCCTGCCACTGTTACTGACGCAATGGTGGAACATTCTTGTCAATGGGATTGACTGAGTACGGTTTGCTCAGTTTAGCAACTGATCTCTGCTCTGCTAAAAGGATTAGACTGGATGGACCTATAGGGTAAGTGTTGGGCATCCCTTGATAGTTGCCACGGTAGTTTAGCATCGCGACTGTTGGTTTGCCAAGCCGCCCTGCCCTCACCGATCCTGTCCACACACTCGATTTGTCCTTGCCAGTGTCAACGAGTGAGCTCTGGATTTAACTCGCTCGCTGTTACTTTGTCCATGCAATCCCTCTAGCCGTTTAATCCTGACCCGTTGCCCTGTCAACTGTCCCCAGTCCTCTTACTGGTGCTGGTTATGTCATTAACTGGCGGATCTGGCGTGGCCTCTTCAGAGATGCCATGAGTGGGATATGTTTTCCTTTTGAGTTATCTTACTGCTTTCCCCCCGCTGTCCTTCACTCTGCCATCATCTCCCTCTGTGAGGTAATCAGACAGGTTTAAGACAGGAAGCTCTTTAGTGATGTAATAGTTCTTATTATGGGAGGATACATTTATAGCAAGAAAGGGGGGAGAAAAAATCCTCCCTGCTTGATTTTCCTGCACAAACCCAGAAAAGCCAGGCATGATATTCAAAACACATTTGCGGTTTGAGCCTGTTGTAGATTTATGACACGCTTTTTTTTTTTCTTTTTTTCTAAGTTGCTTGAATTGCCCGAGTACAAGAGAGAACAATGCAAATAAAGTCAAATTAAGGTTTTTTTTGGCTGAGCCAGCAGGCTCACATCCATCTACCTGACGGGCCTTAGTCAGCCAGTGCCTTCATCTGTCCAAGTAGCCATTAAGACTAAGTGTCTTTTCTGGTGTTACGCACAAGTAACCCTTGACCTTTAGCCCTAACCTTGAAACCTAATTCCATTTTACTCGCCAGTGAAAGCTCATGGTGTATTTGGGTGCGTGTGTGTGTGTGTGTGTGTGCACATGCATGTCAGTGTGTAATATAACTATATGTGAGGGATATATCACCAGCTGAAAACCCCCCCTCGCCCTCCTGAGGATTTTATTTAGTGCTTAATCAGTTGCTCTAGCTGAGCCCCACCACAAACCTATGACTTCTTCTCCTACATGACACACACACACACACACGCCACACACACTCCTGCCCATCCTCCCACCCACATCAGTTTGTGCTAGTCGGAGGACTTTGCCATTGAAGCCATCTGGCCCTCAATCTGGGCCCGCACTACCACCAACAGACCGCTCAGCCCTCCACGGGAACACACAAGCTCACACGTGTCACACAAACAAACGCTGCTGAGTCACTGATTTTAACAACTTCTGTTCGACTGGCACACGAATCTATCGGATTGGATTGTGCAGCAGTGTATGTAAATCGGGCTGGCGGTGTGTTGGCAGATGTAAAAGGTGCGTTGAATTTGCACAATTCTGGGGTCTCACTCACTGGAATGCTAATTTTGTTAAGCCTGTCAAGTCTCAGACAAAAATATCAGAGAAAATACTGGAGCTCTTGTCTGGCCCCTCCTATATAGTGTCTACAACCACATGATCGCTAGACGTGGCCTCATAAGTTCTTAATAATTTGCAACATCTTTGCCGTTTATTTCTCCAGTGTTTTCACAGCGGCATGACGACAACATGCAAAAAGACGAGGGCCCCGGGGAGATGATTTGCTTTCCACGTCAGGTCTAGGCAAATGATCTGCCTCGTGGTATAGGACTGGCATATCATAACAGCGTCTTTATACATGTTTTTCTAATTTTGAGCCGTGATAATTGTAAAGCTTACATGTTTGTCATCGTGCCACCTCTTTGTAGGGTTCCCTTCGGGGAAGCGCATGATCAAACTTTAAAAAAAAGTCTTTGCAGTAATGTCTGGTATCAAGCTGCTTTAAGGGTTTAATTTTATGTTTTACGACATGATAATTGGTCGAATAACATTGAAAGTGTGATGTGGTCTATTTAATAAAATCTAATCGGCACATTTGGGGTTTTTTTTTTTTACAGCACGTTTGGTTAACAATTATTCCAATTATTGAACTGGTGGCAGTACCAACATCAATTATTCATATGCCGTAGATCAAACCACCGTCCTCTGGCTGCAGCAACCGAGGGGGTCCCCTTAATTCTCTCTGTGTAAATGGGAACGTTTCCCCCCGAAAAACCCTAACCGCTTTATTCTTGAGTTAAAATCACTCCCAAGTGGCTCCTCCAGAAAGGTTACTCATCAGTCAGGCTGGACTCATTTACCCAGATCAAGAAAACACAGATAGAGAGCGCCGGTTCGTCAGTTCGCCGGTTCCCTTCGGGGTCTCAGCATCCCTGGACAAACACAGGAGGAAAACATTCCAGTGAATAAAGGCCGACCTGCTCCACGCTGCAGGCAAAGAGGTGGAGAGCTAAATAGTCTTTTCTTCAGCTCATGTGGCCAAGGTCCTTATTACGTAACTGGGTTTTGTTGGGCAGAGACACGGAGAACAGAATAGAACAGGCCTAGAAAAAAAAAACAAAAAAACAGACTGGTGTGGCTGTAAAGGGCCTCTGAAGTCCGGCAGCAAAGAAGATGCCGTTTGCGTAAACGGTCCGCGATGAGAGGGCGCTTTGATCCGCGGCGATATCCCTGCGAGGGGCTCTTTTTGCAGCGGGACCGGTGTCAGTAAATCATGTGGTCGGAGTCTTGTCAGCGAGCAGGACCGGCATCAAACACAGAGGCTTGCACAGATGCTCTTGACCGTCGGCGCTCGCACCGGTCTCCACGTGGTGACGTTAGTGCTCAGCTGAAAGCCAACATTCTTCTCCCCTCAGCTAATACAGGACATTACTGTTCGGTCACACCTGCCCCTCCCTGCATAAATCCCATGTCTGTCTGTCTGTATGTCTGCAGCAGGTCACATGAACTCCCTTGAACTCCAGAGTCGCCCCGGCTGATGCTAGCAGCAATCAGGAGTCCTCCAGTCCTCTTTCCCCACTGAGTTCATCATCTCCCAGGCCACCCAGTTCATCCATATTCCTTTATCTCACCCTGAATTCACAACTTTATCTCGCTGGCTTTTCCCGGCGCCTCCTTCCCCTCGCCAACGTTTGAGCACCCAGTTTCTGCTCCCTATCCCGACCCTATTCCCAGCTGCTTACCTCATGGTCTCCCCCCACGTTACCGTTCCCACTCACAGACCGGCTTTGACTCTCTCTCCTCAGTGAGAAGCACCAGCTGACATCAAACAGCAGCTCAGACATGAGGTTCAAATAAATTCACTCCGATTACAGTTGAGATGATCCGCAGAATTACTCATGTCGTAAATCAGACCTGCATCCTTTGCTGGATGCTGCCAGATGAACTCAGAAGCAGGACCGTTCCCTGCAGCAGCAGCAGCAGCAGGACAGCAGCTGACCGACCGACATGTCGGTAAAAAAAAATTTTCCCCCACGCAGCTGAAATTGGATTACGCGATCCGATAGCTGCAACGCCGTTTGGCTTTACGACATTTTAGATGTTTTACTCGCCACATCACGGCTGACGCGCCGGCCCATCGGCAGCGCGAGCATCCCGATGACACGAGCGCTCGTCTTAATTGATGAAGCCGCGGCGGCGGCCCGACTCGCAGGTCCGACGAGGCGCAGCAGGCGGTGCCTGGAAGAGGGGAGGAGTCACGAGGCGCCATTGGTGAGAGAAAGAAGGGGGGCGGTTCTGTAGTAACGCACGTGCATGCGTCCACATGGAAAGCACCGTGGTGTTTTCATGGGACCATCTTTCATCCTTTGGATAAAAACGTGCGGCGCGACTCGGAAAAAGAAAGAAAGAAGGGAAAAAAGTGCGCTCTGCCTCTCTCATTCTGTCCTCCCCATTCTTCCTCACTCTCCCTCTTGCTGGATCGTAATAGCATTATAATTTACAGCTCTTGGTCAACCCGGGGCTCTCAGTGTGTGATTGTGTGTGTGTGTGTGTGTGTGTGTGTGTGTGTGTTATTTAAAGGGTGTGTCCCACAGCCCTCATCAGTGTTGGCTGAAGTGCAGAGCGCTCTCTTTTCATAACTCGTACCAGATCTGTCCCTCACCAAATATGCTACAGTCCACCGAATGCCTTCACAATAACGCAGCGCAAACATTCCTGCCGCAGGTTCTAACGTCTTTTATATCTACGCGTGCGCAAACGTTTAAAAGGATTTAGTAAATGGCCTCAAAAAATGAAGACGCCCAAAATCAACCCTTTATGTCAGACGAAAAGAAAGTAGGATTTTAGGAAATGTTTGAAGGAAATCCTCCTCACGCCCAAATTGCAGTGACACCTTATAGTCCTATTTGTTTGGACCATCTGTGCAAAGCCAGATGACGCGTCCTCACATTTCAAATCCTCCAATCTCGTAAGCTAGAACCAGTGCGAATCGATTTGATGGATGAGTGGCGATGAAGAGCGTTCATTTTCTGTCGATTAAGGAAGGGTTCCGAGGCTGGAGACGGCATGAAATGTCACAGCGGGCGCTCGGAGAGCCTGAAATGTGGCGAGGCGGCCTCGCATGCAAACCAGCCCTCATTGTGTGGATGTAGGTGTCCACCCTCTGCAGTTATTACTGTCGGGAGTCATCCCAAATAGCAATCATGAGAACAGCAGCTGCTGCTTTGGCCACAGTGTTTAGCAGCATGTAGCTGACACACACACACAGACACACACACACACACACATTCCGCACGTGAGAGGTGTTGAAGGCACAAGATGTGGTGA
>CAAKHG010031368.1:16226-27007 GCA_901007715.1 Dactylopterus volitans | reverse complement strand
CGTCCCAAATAGCAATCATGAGAACAGCAGCTGCTGCTTTGGCCACAGTGTTTAGCAGCATGTAGCTGACACACACACACAGACACACACACACACACACACATTCCGCACGTGAGAGGTGTAAACATGGGCGCGCCAGACGTGGCAGAAGGGTTCATATCAAGATGAATATTTTATATTCCATCACGCCGCAGAGTATTTTTAGAGTCGCGGAGCATCTCTCCAGTCGCTTATGAATTTTAAATGGGAGTTTTGAATATTTCACCAGTCGACCAGAATAGCAGAGCCGGGACGGAGGAGTCGACATGTTTGCTGTTTCCTCTCCGCAGTCTTTATCTGTTTGGTTGTTTTTTGTTTTTTTTTTGCTAATCAGCTATAGAATAACTGATTGATCGTTAAGTTATTTTTCAGTTAAATGAATGAATGAGTAAAGGTGACATTTTTGTTGTTTCGTCACCAATTTTGTCACTTTATTTACAGTAGTTTACGATGGTATGAGGCTAAGCTAGGCTGCCTAGCGGTTAAGTAAGACACATGCCTGGTGACTGCAGTTGTCCCCATTCAGTCCCAGCAGGGGATCTTTGTTCCACGTCATCATGCGCTGATGCAACCAAGAAAACGGCGAAAGGAAAAAAAAATTTTTTGTTCCATATTGACTTGAAAAACTAATGTCCTGCCAGTACATTAATCCATAAAATGCTTAAGCATCACATTTGTATTTAATACTTAAGTGTAAGTTAGTTAAATGATTCCGAGATGGTTTTTATGCATTTTGAATTATCAGTATGTGGCTGGGCACCAAATCAGATCCCGTAGATTACATTTAAAGCACATGATTAAGTACTTATAGGTGGGATACTCTCACGAAATCACTGCAATCCCATCCCAGTGTTAATCCAGTTTTAAATGGGTGTTATATCATGGATCCTGCTCTCATGCTGATGGGGTTCTCTGCGTCTCGCATCACGGCTGCACTCACATGCACTCTCCATGACACAGTTCTGTTTGCTCTCATTTCAGTTTCATCATGTGAGAAATCACTGAGCTATTCATCTCCATGCCACCCATATCCACAGTCATATCCATCCATAAGGCATGCGTCGGGAACGAGGGAGCCCCCCCCCTCGCCCTCATCCTCCTGAGTTTACAACGGTCCAACCTCAAACCTCAGTGAAGGGAATTCCAAGATCGACTTACACCGCCGCTATATGGGCCCTTTATGAAGCCCAGGTTAGCCAACAGTAATGTCACAGTTCCTTAAAAGAGCCTTTCAGAGGGCTGGAAAGCCTGAGTTTACATTCAGGACGTGTTTGCGTGTTTCGGCGTCTGATTGATGATGTCTGCGCCGAGTTTTCCAGACATGTGGTGTTTCTGGATGGATGGCGGTGAATCTTGCTCCCATTTTTCACTGAGGGGAACTGAAAGAGCTCCTCTCACATACCAGCCTTGAAGTTTTAGATGTGTTAAACACGGCCCAGCCGTGCCATCAGGTGCTCTCGGGACAATCCGCCGTCATCCAGGCAGCACCTGCTACTTTTTAATGCATAAACCCGTAAAATGATAGCGGTTCTGATATTGTCACCCAGAGAAAAGCAACAACCCTCATCCCAAGCACTGTCGTGTTCAAACAGCTGTGAGATCGTGAGCGGCAGAATTCATAGCTGGAAATAGACTGGCAGAGGAGCGGCGCTGATTAGATTTTTCTTGTAAATTGTTTGTTAATCAGAAAATGTCATTAGTTGGCCATCACAGTTTTGAGAGGCCAGTCAGGAGACGGTAAACAATCACTGGTTGGTTAATGTTCTAAAACCATCAAAAGTAGTGCCGGTTAAGTCGATGGTTTCAGCACAACTCTGCTTTAGTAATTTACAATAACTCCTGCCAAGCGCACGTCCTCTCTGTCAGCTCAGCCAATGGCAGACCTGCATCTGTTGGCGCCGAGTTGTAATGCCGCGGCAAACGCTGCGACACCGCTTTGACCCGCATCACTTGTGTGCCCTCACCGGCGGCGTCTTACCTCTCCGTGACCATGCGAGGCGTTTTTAGAGGCGGAGGTGGGGCACCGCTGTCACAAACATGCCTACACCTTTTTTTTCTTTCTTTTTCTTTCTGTTTTTTTTTTTTTTGCTTTTTTCTTTTTCGCTGTGTGCGAGCAGCTGCCGAGGAGTGAATGAGCCGGCTCCTGAATGCTTGATTGGCAGAGGCATTTGTCTGGAAATGTCGAGGGACGTCTGCAGACAATTGTCCAGATCAAGCAGAGCTGCTCCTCTGGGGAGCTCGTTCAGTTTATGTGGCAGCCCCCCCTTCCCCGACCCCCCCAGCGCCCGCCGCGACCCCCACACCACCCCTTACAGCCTCCCCGGGGCTCCGGGCTTTTGTCTTCCCTGTTGGTTTTTGGGTGAATTTCCATCCCACAGTCTCTCCTCGCTACAACCGCCGCTCCGGCTTGAAGGAAATCCCCCGCATTTCTTCCTCCTGGAAGTTTGACGGTGTTGTATGTTTCTTCTGCGCGCCGCTCAGATGGTCTCCATAGCAAACCGGGAATTTTTCGATTGTTGCTCTTGCCAGTGGAATAGATGCGATGCGCTGGCTCATAAATCCTGTATGTTGTGGGCATGAGTCACCGGGACTTAAAATGGTAACTTTTGAAGTTGTTGCGTCATGACTCTGACTCTGTTTTACTTGGATTCCTGTTGAAATGAAAACAAAGCTTCACACCAGCAAAGACTTTGTGTTCTTAGTGGATTCCAAAGACTTTGACTTTTATTGCTGTTAAATAGGGAAAACATGAAATTGATATGGCATGCAAATGTGTATGTTTGAATGTCATTTAGCATTGCAAATGGAAAAAGCAGGATGAATAAACGACAGTGACTCATGACACTGCACTTCCTATGAGTTTTTCGGACTGGTTAATCTTTGGATTTTTTTTTTTTTAAACTGAATCATTTAATTTTTAATATGATATGGCAGAAAAGGTTCAAAAACAACAGTTGAGAATCATATTAAACAAAAAGCGAAGCTGCAAATCCCCACATCTGAGATGAACGCTGTAGATGTTCTTAACTGATTGGAGCGATTAGTGATGCACTAATCACTCCGGCAGCACATAAAGTACAAACTGCTATCAGAACATGTTCTGTGTTCGCTGGTACAATGGCATTCTCCCAACAGTTTGCAGCCAGTTTCAGCGTTCCTGTTTTTTTTTTCTTTCTTTTCTTTGTTTTTCGCTGCCTTCAGCGGAGTGTTTGTAATATTCCCAACTGCAAAACAGATTCTTTCATTCACTATTTTTCCCATTTTACAGTCTCATTTTCTTTCCTTCCCTCCAGGAAAAGAAAGTCTGGCTTTGAATGCGTTGGGCCATGACATCCTCCCCCCTCTCTCTCTGCAGGAGAATTGGCAGATAAGAGTGCAGTAAAATAATATTACAGGCGCCCAGATATAGTACCTGACTCCGCCATTGCCTCACAGGCTTCAGATCGATATTCTCTTACGAGATCAGCTTACTCCAGAATCTCGCTACCTTCCCCGCTGCAGTCAGTTGTGGGGTTCATACCCCTTGGTGCCCCCCCCCCTCCTACACCCTCGAGGGCTGTATGAAGAAGGGCATTATGGGTGTGCAATGGCGTGGGCGCAGAGTGGGAGCAGTCTGTTCGCTGGCCCTCATTAGCCGGTCCTTTGTTACAGTAAGCCATACCTCGCGGAGCCCAGATGCAGCATGTCCAGATTAGATCTTGCACCCGCCAGGAGTCCTGAAAAGCCACCCCTGAATCGAGCCTAATCCTCCTGCGAGACTTTCCCTTTTCTTCTCACTCTGTGCACCACACACAGATTCACAGCTGCAGATACATAAAGTTAGTCACACACAAGCACCAATTGGAGACCTCAAAATTACTTATGGTAGCTTTTAAGGCCTGGTCGGTGCCGTGTGTCTTTAATCCCCATCCAGAGATCCTGTCAGCTGCTTACAGATTGTGGGCCTTTTTTTTTTTTCCCACCCTTTGTTACACAAATCAGAGCCGCAGATAATCACCTAATAAGTCCTAGACGCCAAGATTTTAGTGGATTAAAATGAAACGGCGTCATGAAACAAGCTGGTTTTTCTTTCTGTCGTGTTCCCCAAAAATGTAAACATCTGAAACCAGTTTCGGATCAAGTTTCAGTTCTGCGGTCGGTGTGCTGCTCAAAGAGGGAACGTTTTATCTCTTACCGGTTTTTGCTCTCCCAGCGTTGCCAAATCCACAAACTGAACTCGGGATCTGTTCTGGTGTTAACCACAAATCTGAATGCAGCCTCACGACTCATTTGCAATCTTAAAAGTCGATTTCGCCATCGTTGTCTTCGGCTCTTGCCGCAGCCAGTTTGCGTGTTGTCCTTGGCCCCGCGAGCGATGTTGTGTGAAGCCACACGGTCATTTGCAGCATTAACAGCAGGGGACTCCAAGACCAAAACTGTGCGGCGTCGGGTCCCGACCGCGAGTGTGCGGCGCGAGGCAGCGGCGAGGGGGGGGCGGAGGGGGCAGAAAAGCCACAAGATCGGCTCGAGTCATCGGCGGTGCCTTCCCTCCACACCTGGTGAGAGGAGTCCGCAGGTGTCCACGGCCACACACAAGTTCTATCAACTGGTATCGCATGTTGTTCCACGTTCATCTGGCTCTTGGGGGCGAGGGGCTCGAGGGCGACGGTTACATTTTACGCCGCTTTGTTATCTCATAAAGTTCTTCAAAGCATTTCCCTCCCTGGTGTTTAAGAGCCGTGGCTGTTTTTTTATAGGGTGTCATCATCCCTTTAACCTGTTGCTGCTTTTTATGCTTCTAATATGAGACTAAATTGAATACATTTGGACCTGTTGAACAGCCAGACGAGCAATTTGAAGACATCCCGTCTGCTCTGTGTATTTAACACTCTCCTTGCCAGGGGTATCATTTTTAAGCCACGGCGGGCGTATTTGATGCTAATCTCTCAAAACTGCCAAAATATTTTGCTCCAGAAATATGTAAACGGTGAATACATAAAAGGAAAGATTACACAGAAAAGGCTTTTGTACAGTAATTTCATCAAAATACCAGAATCTGACCCCCTGCTTACTTTACGCTCCAAATACAATACTGGACATGACCCGAATTATCCTAAAAGCTGTATCAAGTCTGGGCATTTAAACATGACCCAGTTTTCCCACTAGTAAAATAAACAGAGCCCGGCTAAACCCAGAACACACACACATAAATCCTTCCTTTCACTTTTGCTCTGTATTTGCACATTGGAGCGTAGCAGGCATGTCCATCCTTCCTCTGCTGTGCGGCAAGTCCGCTCATTCACATCAAAGGAAGTCGAGGGAAAGCGAGACGGACGCTGCCTCAAGTCACCTCCAGCCTTAACACCATTTTCCTGGAATTCATGACGGCCCCACACACACACACACACACACACAAACACACACATGCACGCACGGGCACGCACGCACAAACGCATAACGCCGATCTGCCCACACGTACACAAACCACCATGAACTCACAGAGAACACCCTCAGTGCTCAGTGGCTGACATTGTTGTGGTCAGGCCTGTTGCCCCGGCAACGGCACAATATTTCTGGGTGGCATGTCTAGTTTTGTGTGCGCGAACATGGCACCAAATCCACTTTGTAGTCAAATCGGCATTCCATTCAAGTTTTCCTGCCTCGGGATCTTGTTTCTTATCATGTGTTTTGGATTTTGAATGAATAAAGGGACACATATGATGCCTGATGCCCAGTGACAGTCTGAGGTCCATGAGTTGAGGGGTATTGTTTGGCCGGACCGGGGCTGCAGTGGTAATACGGGCTGCGCGCGGCGCGCTTTCCCAATTTCATTTCTATATGCAGCACAATTCTTGTCAGACCTAATCTTGGATTTTGGCTTCGAACAAGTGAAGTGTCTGTCTGGCTGCTTCTATTTCTGCCATCTTTTCCATACAGAATACCGCATGCTATATTGAGCCGAGTGAATGTGGTAACAAGATGCTCACAACCAATTGCTGAGCGGGAACATTCCGCGACTGGGTTCCTGATGTTGTTTTCATGGTGGCTGCTGTCTGTGATGGCAAACATTCCTCCGCATCAAAATAGCCAGGTATTTACATTTCGGCCGTCCGTGCCATGTTTGCGATCGCACCAGCAGACTTTTGGGGAAAAGTGCCCCAACTCACCCCGGGGATATAATAAGCTGTTGAAATTAAGCTGAAGTGAAAAGATGGGGCCTGTTGTCCGGCGTTCGGCGAGATGACGAACGCGCGGTGCCGCAGATCTGGCATCACTGTTGCCACCATGGAAATGGAGGCCGTGCCATGGTGTCTGCCCCGTCCTCGGAGCAGGCTTTGTGCCTCTGAGGAGTCCTTGCGTGATCTCAGCTGCCTTGCAAATATGATGGGCAGACGAGGAGGGGGAGGAGGAGGGTGAAATTGTAAATACAGAGCAGGCGCCCCAACCAACTCAAGATGAGGTGGAAGAACTTAGTAGAAATATGGGTGTGACTCCTCTTGTGCCGACATATTTTGGATTGAGAAAATCTGACACTGATGTGGGGACTTTCCCTCTTGGCATATCTTAAGATCCCAAATTCCTCTGGATATTGTTTATAACCTCCACCTCGTATATCTTGCCTCTCCAATCTGAACCCTTGACACATGCGAAAGCATCGTGGACGAGAAGTGAAATCGTGATCGTGTGCCTGGCGGGGGGGCGGTGGGGGGGAACCAGACGGCGGCTGTCTGGCCGCAACGTCATGTGTCTCAGAGCGCGCAGTGCGCTTCCTACTCCATTCATGCGATTGACGTAACTCCTGTGTTTTGTCTGACCCTCCGCCGAGAGTCTGTTGCTGTACTGTCAGGCCCACTGGAGTGTATTCCTTTTCATTTCTTTGATAAAAGACTCGACGGTCTCCAAGCCCGATTTAGAGATCTTATCCATAAACAGATTTTCACCACAACATTAAACAGAAACCATTTCTATAAAGAAAAAAACACAAAAAAAAAAACATTTCACATAATGATCACAGGATAACTCATCTTCAACCAATTAAAGATGACGCGCACGAGACGGTAACGTAACACTTGCAATTATTTTTTTTTTCTCATTTCGAGCCTTAAAATGTAGATTGTTTTAAAAACGGTTCCTCCAAGCAGGGTCACATGGACTTATTCATCATTTAGAAACCGGCCGTGTGACAGTCCAGCGTCCTGCTGTCGCCACCGAAGCGGCACAAACGCTCCAGAGAGCCTTTGAGACCAAAATGTGATGAAATATTAAATTGATGGGGGGGTTTTTTTTCGCCGCGCTCTCCGCCGGGGAGAGGAAGGTATCGGGGCGGGCCCATCCCGCCCGCCCGTTGTCTCACTGGTCCAGAAATAAAAGGCAGCGACCAAGCCTGTGTGGATTTTGTTTACTTCAAAAAGAGCGAGGGAGTATTCCCTTGGGGCATTGGGCCAGCCTCTTATGTAACACGCCAAAAGCCAGCGTGAAGGGAGAATAGGTGGCTCCAGGTGGTTTCAGTGTGTTTAGATTTACATGTTTGCTTTGGCTCTAAGTCAAATGAAACCGTCCTGACGAGGACATTACATTTCAGGTACCAAGTGCGAGGTGATTTATGCTAGGCACTAATGGGACAATTTTAAGGAGCTAAATACATACATGGGTGGTAACTGTGTGAAGTCAGAATCATTGGACAGGCCACATGAGGATTTATAACTGAAGAAAACACATTATGAAATGTAGCACAGGTAGGTAATCCACTGCAGCTCACGGAAGCTGAGTCATTGGGAATGTTTGATTTAGACTTTGTGTTATTTCACTGCGGCTAAATACCCCTGCAAAAACCCCACCTGCAAGCAGTGTTTTGAATCGGTCAGACCAGGTTGAAGCTGGGTGTAGCCGTGTTTGGAAATCAGCCTGGCCTGTGGACCGATAGCAGTGATAATGGGGCTGAATTGTCCCACCCTAAACAGGTGCGACTAAACTAACAAGAGGAATGAGCAGACTGTCAGTGAGGCAGAGTCGGCGCTGAGACGAGGTCAAACCAGGCGACTCATAAGAAAAAGGCCCGTGTGGGTGAGAGCAGGTGTGAGCGACGCTGAGGAAATCTTCCACAGATGTAGTTTCATAAAACTAAAATATTTTTTGCCATATAGTAGGCTAAGTTCTCCGGAATGCCATTTCCTTCCCCATGAAACATTTTGATTCTTTTTTTTCCCAGTGTCTTAAATCCTACATTGTTTAGACTCGTGGTTGCTTGCTAGCGCTCTTATTTTCACAGCACATTAATGTCAACAAACTACGGGATAGTTGAAACCAGCAGCGGGAATGTTAATAACCATAATCTCATACTGCGACCCTCTTGTAAAAGTTATGCTCCACAGTGCTACAAGTTGCCAATAACTCCACGGGATACCATAAATATCATATCCCTCGGCCTTACTGAAGACAGTTCTCATTCGATTACGTAGCACTTTCAGCTATCCTCGTTCTGTCGTTTTCTTCCTTCCATTTAAGGGTAATTTTTAAAGATGAAGATGCAGTCGGCCAGAGTCGTTCCCCATTTTCTGCCATGACTGGAGGCGGTACGTTTGAAAGTTGTGTATATGTCTTTCCCATTCCTGAGATATTTGTGACTTGATGTGTCAGGAACACCTCAGGTGAAAGTCTTCAGATTTGGTCCAAATTCTTGAGCTCAAGAATGAACTGATTAGGTTTTGGTGGTCAACGGTCAAGGACAGGGTGACCCGAGCGAGCACATTTGTTATCTAAGGATAAAATGATGATACCTTTAGCATCTTAAAGATCAGAGGTCAAGCCCAGAGGACTTGTCCCACCCTCGTAAACATGACATTCCCTGGGGGGCTCATAAGTTAACTTGGTCAGGTTGTGGTGGTCCGTGGTCAGAGGTCAACGTCATTTTGACATTACATCTGTCTCACAAAGGTGATGGGAAATTTCCTCAAATCTGACCCAAACATCTACTTGTCGAGGTCCCTTTTGACCTCACACTGCCGGTTTATTGGGTAACCGACGATTAGCGCTGCTTATGACAAAGTTTTAGACAAACATCCGATTGAATGAACTGGTGCAGTGGTGACATTTCCGCTTGATGTGCTTCATACAGTTTCTTCAAGGTCCCCAGCGAGTGCATCACGGACAGACGTGGATGTAAACTGCAACTGTACTAGTTTAGAGGAGGCAAACAACCACAAGGCAGTAATTCTAGTCTCTCTAAGCACCATGTGTGCCACGCCGGCATTTCGCTCTCTGGAGTTGCCAGATGAGCTTCAGGCTTTGCAGCGCTGGTTGGGTTGATTGTGCACTTTATGGGTTTTTTTTTTTTTTTTTTTTTAAATCCCTGTGCTTGCTTATCTGAATGAGCCCCTCTTGACTTGGTCCTCCAGCACTGAAAACAATTCAGCCCGCTCCCCTCTCACGCAGACGCCAGCTCTGCCTCTGCCTCCTGCGCTAAAAACTTTCATTTGACTTTGCCTCGGGTGCGCCTCACCTTTCGCTGCTTCTCATTTTTTATTGATCGGGCCTCGACACGTGACTGCGTTGGCGTTTCGTCGGTCGGCAGCGGAGGAAGCGAGCTAAGAGGGAGATGGAGGAGACAGGAAAGGAAGAGAATTCACTTTGGGGCTGCCTGGTGTGTGTGTGTGTGTGTGTGAATGTGTGTGCGCATACTTGAGAGTGTTTTGTGTGGTGAGTGGGTGGGTGCGTCACTGAGTCGGCCCGGGCTTTCTGCAGCGCACTCAGCCCGCTGTGCTCGCCTCCCGGCTGAGTGGAAACATCATGTGTCTGTGGGACGTCCAGAGGAACAGCCCCGTTTCTCCCAGCTAAGAACAGAACAGACGGTGAAGGACGGGCGGACGGAGGGAGGAAGGAAGAGAGGGCAAGATGGGCTCCAGCAGAAACTCGCTGTAGACTAGCCTCGAAGAGCAACCAGAAGACACCCAAAGTTCTTAGGATATTCTTCATCTATTCGGGTACTACCACCTCAGACTTGGCTATGCCATGCTGGCCCAGAGGAACGGGCTTCCTCCGGGCTGTAAGCCAGTTCCTCTGAAGGATCCGCCTGACTTACGGGACGTGGAGGTGACCGCTGAAGGATGCTGCTCCCTCTCTTCCTCCCCGTCATCTGGGAGCTGTCCCTGGGCTCGGCTGGCCGGGGTGGACGGCTGCCTGTCGGAGCCCTATTGTCTCTGGTTCCAGCTTTTGGCCAGAGCCTACTGGGGAGAACTGGAACTGGGGCTCACGAGTCCCAACCGCAGTGTCTCCTGGGCTCGGCTGCGGGAAGCCTCCAGGAGGAACTGCGTGCGATCGAGGGTAAGCGCGGTCGTGCATGCGAGAGATGGGCGAGCGTCCATGCAGTTTTGACGTTTCTGAGGAGGTGCAAAAGCAAATTCCTGGGCAAGCGAAGTACAGCGCCGAAGCAATTAGGAATGCGCCGACTGGCTCACATATGCATGTAGGCAATATCAGACTGGGGCATATAGGTTTACATAGGAGGCGTTTTAGAGGGAACGAGAGGTTGGGGCGGCTACACTTTGTTGTGCAGTCTGAGGAATTTTGTGTGCGTCATCCTGCTCTCCAGCGGCAGGGTAGTCCTGTTTCACTGACCGATATCTCTTGCAGCATGAGTGCGTCCTTGTGAGTTGGGGTTTTAGGTTACATTTATTGCTGGTCCCTGCAGTTGGTTTGAGATTGACACTTTGCTTTATGCTGTCAGACAATTATATTGTTTTTTTTTGTTTTGTTCCTCACCCCTC
>CAAKHG010031368.1:0-16206 GCA_901007715.1 Dactylopterus volitans | reverse complement strand
TTTTTTTTTTTTGGTCCCCCCCCCCCCCCTCAGCTGTGCATACACGCCTTCCCACACGGTGAAGACTTACAGCTTGATGATACCCTCAGTCTCACTAAGTCCCACTTAGTCTCACTCAATTATCAGCGCGGCGCGTGGATGGAGATGGAAGGGAATCAAGTCCGCCATTGTTCGGTGCCGGACCAAACCTGAGAATATGGGGCATACTTTCCTATGATAAAGTGAAAAAAAAAAACAAAAAAAAACGGTGACTAATGTTAGATGTCTGTGGTCGGAGAGGGAGAGAGAGGTCTGCAGAGGAAAAATGAGAGGGAGTGAAAGAGGTAGATGCATGAGGTCAGCCTCCCAGAGCTGACTCGTTACTCACAGACTGACAAAAAAAAAAAAAAAAAAGTATAACCCGGCCCAAAAAAAAAAGCTGATTCTACAAGTGATGACATTTAAATTCATTCAAACCACTCATCTCATATACATAATGAAGCAGGAATCTACATGCAAATGTGCCATCCTGCAGGCTCTGGCGCCATATGGCACCACACACACATCAAACCCACCGTGTGCGCGTGTGTGTGTGTGTGTGTGTGCACACGACAGTTTTGATGAACAGATTGCGTGCATAATTGGGCATCAGATTATTGTGCCGAGCTCGCTCCGATCAGATTTACAGTATTGTTCCTCCTTAATATGAGTGATTTACCGAGGCATTGTGGGAACCCTTTGCGGCGTCGACGCCGTTGTTTGCCTTCACACTGTGTCACACTGCTGCTTCATGCTGCGTGTGTTTTTGCATGTATAGGCGGGAGGGAGGGCGCAGATTCCGCGGTGTTTTGGCCTGTTGCATAATACAACATTAAAATTTTAAGCTCGCAATCAAAACAAAGAGCTGAGTTGGACGGCATCGGCTGCGCTCGCCTTTGTTACAGTGTAAATGGTGGCTCGCTTCCACCTCCTCGCCTCTGGGTATTGCTGGTGATTTCACTAGTCATACCATGAAAGCCCACACCCATCCCGCTCTCTGAAGACCTCTACATCTGCTCCTCCTTGACAAGCGAGAGGAGAAGTGTGGATATAGAAGCCGTAAGGGGAAAGACTGTGTGAGGAGAATGTCTTTGTTTTGGATCCATACCTAGGATGTGGACAGAAGGACTCGGGCTGGAGCTCTTGGCAGGCTGTCGTCGCCTGAAGTCAGTAGTTAAGCAATAACCGCTAGCGTGCGCCCTGCGGCGCGGTGGCTCTGCTCCATTATTACTGATGATGAAGGCGACCGAGGACGCGCTCCCCACAGGAGCTGGAGCAGGCAGAGTGGCCTCGTCTTGGAGGGTGCGACGCAGACATGTCATGATCAAGAGTCGCGTATCATTTCATGTTATAGCTTTGTTTACGGAAAGGCTTCAATTAGACCTGACAAGGGCAAATTAAGGCTCGAATTCCTGTGATATTATTGCATGTTTTTACATAAAACACAAACACACAAATTACTTTGAAGAAAGCACTCTAGTTTGCGGAGCCGAAATGAACAATTATTGTCGTTATGGAATAATCTGCGGCTTTTCTTTTTTTTTTCCAAATTCCTAATCTAATTGTCTTCTCCATCAAAAACATATAAAAACATGCCATTCACAGTTTCCTCGTACCCAAATTAAATTATTTATCCAAACCACAGTTAGAAACCTAAAAATATCCAGTGTATAATAATTTTACACAGGGATAAGCAGCAGATCTCTAGAATGGAGCAGCTGGAATTCAATTTAGGAAGCGTGTGTTCGGAAAAAGATGCAACGATTACGAAATTAGTTGCACTATTCATGTAATTGTTGCAATGCTGTAACTTTATTGTGCGTCAAGATAACTGGATCTATAGACATAGCTGTCGGTCATAAGATAATTAGAGGTTTCCCCAATATTTTGGTCTCCCCACTCATATGCATTCGGCTGACAAAGTACTAGGGACGCCTCTCGGTGCAACGCAGTGCAGTTCAGCAGCATCGCATATCACAGTCCCAATAGCAATCAGGAAAATATGTCAACGCTGCTCTTAAACTGATTCAATAAACATTCAGCAGAAAACTCCTTGAAGGGGGAACTTATTGCAGGGCTGTTGCATCACACTCTACGGTAAACATGCAGCGGTTATGATGTTGTTGAAAAAAATGGTTCGGAATAAACACTTTTATGAAGAAACTAACGAGTCTGTCGTGTAGAAGCAAGCAGAAGGTTTTCTTGGCTCAACCTCACCAACCTCTGAGGCGCCTGGAGAAGAGAAGCAATACAAAGAGTTGAAAACTCCGGCAGTATCGAACCTTTCATCACGACGCAACCTCCGGGGTAGATCTAAGACGTCACCACCCCCTCTTTGCACGTGTGTGTGTGTGTGTGTGTGTGTTTGTATTTGTGTGTGTTTCCCAATCTGCCATCTCTAGGAAAAAGGTTGTAGACTGGAGTGACTCACTGTTTTCTGCATAGTTACAGTTGCCACTTGAGACCAAGTCAGTGAAAACAGTTTTGGGTTTTTGTTTTTTTTCTTCTTCTTCTTCTTCTTTTTCTCTCACTTACACGGCTTTCGGTTAAAGAACGGTTTTGATGTCGAGCATGTGTCGCGTTACGTAGGAACCAAAAGTAACGTTGCGCAGGTCAAGAGCTGCCAGCATTGTTTTCATTCTGTGTTAGTCACAGTAGGAATGTAGAAGATAAGTCTGTCATCATGCAAACCCACCAAATATCCCCGCGAAGCCCTGAATGTGCAAATAACTGGAGCCACATGTGTGCGAAGCCTGGGGCAGCGCGAGTGTGACTTAAAGGAATATCCCGATTATTTTATCGCGTTATTTTAACCGCAGTTGTAAAATAAAACAACTTTATTTTTACTGGATTTTCGCCTCCATTGGCCAACGCTTAGGCAGTTCTCATCCGGGGTCACAAGGCGATGCAACTGTGCACAACGTGTTGTGTTTTGCTGGCAGACTAAATCTACCAAACATGCAGGGAGACCTGGTGTTGCCTCGGGGGAGAAAAAAAAAAAAGTTTTTCCATGACAAAAAAAAAAATGAAAGACACCGACGTTCTTGATGATATTATTAGTGATGGTGGAGGGAGACGAGGAAGGAAGATGAAAGGGACAAAACCGCACAGCCTTAAAACGTAGTGAATCACAGTGGTCCATTACAGGACTGGGAAAAATAAAGATAGTGGCTGTTTTCAGAGTCGGCTGTACTCTTCTCATTAGGGCTAAAAGATGCAGCATTTCTGAAAAATAATGCACTCGGAGCTCAACCTCTCCTGGCCTGCATTCTAAGGAGAGGTCATGTGAGTATCCATGCCAAAATTACCACCCCCGTCAAAAGCCTCCTCTGTTATGTCCGATGCCATGCCTGATATTTCACTCGGATCACTGCGGCAAATCGGATCAGCTCTCAAACACTGTTGACATATTGAATTTGATTTAGATTGCCGCACAGCAAAATAGTAAGTAACCGTCTCCCGCTGCTGTTGCGCAAGCGGCGGCGCCGCAATCGTCGCACGTCACGTGAAGCATTTACTGCGATTGTATTAATAGAACAGCGCCGCGCCGTATTGGTTACGCTGGCAAAAGAAATAAACATGACAAGAAATTGCGTTTCGGGGCGGGCGGCTCCAGGACAACAGCAGCGCTGCTGTTTGCCTGACTGCAGCGCGACACCTCGTTATTCAGCAGAAACGGCCTCCTCTGATAACTGCAGACTCACCAGCAGGGATGTCATGTGTCTGCGAATCAGGCTGATTGTGTCCGCTAGATTTGAGTCATGAGCCGGGTGCTCGCCGAAAAAAACATGGCCGAGCGCTGGCGCTTTTTTTACGTGCAGTTAGTCCTCAGCTGTCGACGAGTGGAACGAGTCTAGCTTCTCCTAAAAATATGTCCACGAAATTGCAGAGGACACACAGCAAATGCCTTCAAAATTCCTTCCTGAGCTTTCTGTTGCTGTGTTCAACTTTCAGGCCAAGCAGAAGGATGGGCGCGATCAGAGCGACGCGTCGGCCATGGCCTCTCCCGCCGCAGAGGAGGAGCCCTTCTCCTGGCCGGGGCCCAAGACGCTGCACCTGCGCCGAACCTCCCAGGGCTTCGGCTTCACCTTACGGCACTTTATTGTCTACCCGCCGGAGTCCGCCGTACACAACTCTCTAAAGGTGACGTAGCATCGCTTCTGTCTCTCACCAGCAGGGCCTAAATGTGCAAAAACACATACCAATTTCAGCAAAGAAAAAACAGTGTAGAACTATTGAGTTAGCTCCTGGGTGCGCATTCAATTACTCCTCGTGCCCTCGAATTCTTCCTGAATCAAGTATTTTCTCAGAAGTTGGACTATTTTGCCTTTTTCCACTTTTGCACTATCATTCATGCTCTCCTATGTCTCTGATCTCACTGTCAAGGCCCATAAAAATTACAAACACGGGTCAGATTCCAGATTCTAATCAAAAAATGTGACTCTAATCACAATGGACACAGAAAAGCTAAATAAATACCAAATTTGTGTGACACAAGGGAAAAACATAGTCAGTATTACGACTCTCATCTGCTGTTTGAACGGGGCCATCAAACACCGGCACAAGCTCAGACACCATGGTTTGTCAAGCACAAGTTTCCACTGGAGAAATAATGTCTATTTGGGCAGCCTTTGTTTTCTATTGTCTCTTAATCTACCAATTTAGATCCACTGGGAGGCCAGTAAAGTATCAGCACTTGGAACGGAAAGTTCTCAGTCAAGCGTCTTGTTTGGTCACATGAAAAAAAATAAAGCCAAAAATATTCAGTTCACTACTGCAGCGAATAAGGGAAACAGCTGATAATCATGTTTTCGAGGCTGGAACTGATTAAGTTTCATTTTTCTTTCTTAAGTATGACTTTTTATATTGCTGCTGATCACCGGGGGCCAATCCGAGTAGGAGCTGCTGAGAGGGGGTTATGTCACAGGATGCCAATGAAATGCCAGCGTGGTTAACGGAGCATCGCTGTCCACTTGACATCTGTAATCGTGCAAAGGGGAAAGCTTGAAGTGATGTGAAAGATAAATTGTCTATTGTTTAAGAACACAGGGCAAACCTTGTGTGGCTGTGTTCGGTGCAGCAATAATCCCAACATGTTCCATCTAAGATGGTGTCTTGAAAGTTGCGGTTGTCACTGTCAATGATAACGGCTCTTTTGGAGCGGAGTTTTGGCATCGCACCAATGGAAAAGAGATGGCAAGCTAGTTTGTAATTAATGATTCACTCATCACTCCGGCGAGTTTAGGTAGATGCCCTCTAGATAAAAGCCTCATCAGCAGCCAGATACAAGTCCATCTGCCTTCTGCCTCTGATCTTGTGGCCAGCTCCACGCCACCATAAGCGTCTCTAAATGCACAGAAAAGGCACAGATTCTGCAATGTTTTTAAACGTCATTCATACGTTGCTTTGTACTTTTGACGTATTCCCACCGCATAATCAAAACCAGCATGGAACTGGCGCTCACTGCAGTTGAGGCTATTTTACCGTTTCACCGTTTCATGCATTTTTCGACTGAATCTCTTTAAAGTTGACATGGACGCACTTGCAGTGTCGGTCGGACAGCAGTGAGCTTTTTTTTTTTCCCACAAAGCCTCTCTGACTTGTATGAACCCACCTCGGACGTCTGCCAGCCATCTTCCAGATAACATCGGTGCCAATCTGCGCTTTGGTATTAATCCTGACAGTAACCACCCAGTAACACAGACTAAAGGGCTTTAAGTAAATACCGCTTCTTCTTCTTTTTAATGAGAGGATGTGCTTGGAGGTTGGAGTCAGCCATGTAAAAGCTGATCATGGCACGGCAGGACAAGTTAGTTTTACCGCCCTCTGAAGTGGATTTTCCCCAACTACTTCAGTCTGTGGCTACAAAGTTAGCATAGTATTGATTTATAGCCTTAGGTTGAAGCCATGCACGATAGAAGAACCGGCGGTTTCTTTTATCATGCATGCAAGTTCAAAAAAATGTGTCGCAGTCAAGTCCTCCTCAGCCTCCCCTGCCTGTAAGACCCGATTCTGGGAGTGTTTTCGAACCAAAATCTTAGGGCTTAATCAGTCAGGTCACACTCACTGTGGGTCCGGACCAGTTCTCCCATTACGTAACCTCAACGGTCAAGGGGAGGATAAAAGAAAAAAAAAAAATCCTCATCCTTGTGTTGCAATTACTTTTAGGGTCTTGAGCTGGAACTCTTTTACTAATCACAGTTTGAGGATATTTGCGTTAGCTCGCGGCGCCTTCCAGCTCCGAGGAAAGCCTTGGGAGAGCAGGGAGTCTTAAAGGATACATGGGGAACATGTGTCACCGACGGGGAGGTGGATTAAAGCAGGAGTGTGGATTTTAACCGGGCCTGAGGTTTTATGTGTTGAGGAAATGAGGGAAGAAAAAAAAAACCCCGCAAACATGGCAATGAACTGTCGCATGATTTGCTTTGGTTCGCTGCCATCCCCGCCGCCCCGTGCCCTTTACTACAACTGCTCCACTGGGGTTTGATGGAGCTTCATCTTGCACTATTGTAGTCCTTCCTTCCTTTTCGTCCCTTCACTTCTTCATTTATTTCCTTTTATTTATTTATTTTTATTTTTAACGCTGTAGTTGTGACTCAGTTTGGAATGCCTGCTTTGTTTTGTTTTCATGGAAACAATAAAAGATAATATGACAAAGGAAGCAGTTAAAAGTGAACGAGCGCATGTGCCCAGCTGACTTCAACTAGGTCGTTTTGTCTGAGCTGCAGCCCGAAACCTAAAAATCTTTCATTTATATTCACGCTAAAAGGGGACCTTACATTTGGAGCAGAAGGGTTGTGGAACTGGGAATTAACTGGTGGGAGGTTTCTCGGTCGTCTCACACACATGCGTTGCGGTGCCAAGATATCACCGACACCTCTCAGCATAAACCGGTACAGTTCGACCGCATCACAAATTACAGTCCCAATAACAATCATTAAAATGCGTCAACACCTCTCGCAATAAAAACTCAACATAAAACTCTTCCTGAAGGGAGAATTTATTCGCCGGGGTGGCTGCATTTGTTCTATGGCAAGCGTATAGCCGTCATGATGTCATGTTCGATGTATATTTTACGTGCTATATCAAATTGTTCATCTACATGCGGAAAATACCTGACGTTTACCCTTTTTTTCCCTTTTTTTCCCTCTGCCTCTGCTTGTAGGATGAAGACAACGGCAGCCGAGGTGAGTCTGGAAAGCTTTCCTTTGACACGTTCGCTTTAAGCTGAGAGCTCAGGTGCTGGGATGAGCCGAGCAGGAAAGACGCCGACACCCAGTCACCCAGGACGCGATTACGATTGACATTCCATTATTCTAATGTATTCTCGCTCTTTATAGATGTAAATAGATGCACTCTGACAATTTGTTCTGTTTGGCTGTGAATGGCTCATTAGTTTCGTGACTTTGGCCTTCCATTCATCGCTTTTCAAAAGCCCTGATTTCCCCCGGGAAATCCCGCTGAAGCTGGCGCAGAAAAAAAAAACCAACACTGCGTCGCAGGTGAAGCTGCCCTGCGCGCAGGCCGCCGGGCAGACGGGCCGGCGGCGTTGTGCTGCACCGTTTCTCGCCGCGCTCCTCGGGAGCCCGAGCCGCGCTGTTAGCTTGGCAGGGCCTCAACATTCCTCAGAGAATCCGGCCCGTCATTCCAGCCCCTCAGTATTCGGCTCACGTCTGCAGCCCCAGCGAGAGCGCGGCGGGGCGGCCCCGCTGCGCTTGGCCGGCAGCCCCGCGTTCAAACGTCCCGTCTGCGTCGCACGAAGAAAACGGCACAAGCATGCGCGACGACATTTCGTCTCTCTCTTCAAGTGATACTTTGATGAAACGTCTTTGGCAGGAATACCGAGAGGTTTTATCTGAAATAAATGGGGGGGGGCGGCGGGGACGGGGGTTTTTAAATAGAGGGGAGGTTGTTTTGCTTGAAACATACCCAGCATCCTACCAGGTGTGACTCAGTCGGTTGTTATGGCATGAGTGGACGGTGAAAGTCAGGCGTCCCGGGGTGAGCTGACCTTTTTTTTTTTTTTTTGCCATAAATCAGACTCTTAGAGGGCTCTCGACGGGAAATTGAGAGATTCCTGTAAATGTCCTCATCATCCCTCCTGGCCCGTGGTGTCACATTCCTCGGGCACAACCCACCCACCCACCCATTTTAACCAGTTCACGTCCACCTGCCTGATTCAGAACAGGCCCTGGAAACGTGAAACAGCCCACAAAGGGGCCCTGCAGCGGCGAGAGAAGCCCGCTCCAGGCGGCACATTCTCGCATGGCAGCATTACCGTCTTTATGAGCCCGCATTCCTTTCTGTGACACGCCACGCTCCGACTTCATGCGTGCCGATCTCATTGGTGCACGAGGGCCGGTCTTCGCCGGGCTCAGTAGAAGGTGAATGATGATCCTCGCCTGGAGAGCTTCCCTGCTGACACAGGAAGTCGCGGCGCTCGCTTCCAGCTTTTCATAAATCCTTCCCGGTAATCTGCGAGAGCGAGCGGTGGGGAAGACGCTGACAGGTAGAAAAACGTCAGCGGCTGATAGCGGGAACAACAGGAATTTCCTTTGGAAGCCCCCCCCACAACATGGTGCTTCTCCTCGGGTGGAGTCGCAGCCGTGAAGATGAAGCGTGACAAAAAAAATTCCTCTCACATTTGCTCCAAAGTTGTGTTTTTTTTGTTTTTTTTCGGGGGCGCATATGAAATGCAGCCTGTCGGAAAGTTTGCCAGCACCAGAAAAATGTTGTGCTTCTGAGGCACAAACCGTAGATCTGTGCACAGCAACATAGCAAGCACTGATTATTATATAATTACACGGTTGCGTGACGAATCAGTGTTTACTTTTACATTTGGAGCAATACTTGGGGCATCTCCTCCAGGAAGTCATACCCAAATATGTTATGTTAGGATCTCAGTGAGGGGAGCTGCATCACCGTGGCAAAAGACCGGCCTGCGAAAATTGCTGAATGATGGATGGATCTTCCAGACGTTGTCCTTTTCACATAAATGTGTATTATATGTGTGCCCTTACAGTGGGATTACTTGTGCATATATATTTGTATGAACGCCTCCCTCTGGGGAATGGATGATTGTCTTGAATCTGGCTTTGGCGCTTTTTGCTTCTCCTCGTTAAAAAAATGCTTCGGAGAATCACACCGTGAAGCGATCAGCACAGCTCTACAAGTCTCAAGATGTCCAGCCAGTCCAGGCTCCCGTTAGAAAAGCAGCGATTTCACTGCGGGCAGGAGCAGACTGCCGAGCTGCTCCGACCCGGCTCCGGCTGGTGACACATCCCTCCTAACCAATCACTGGTCTGCATCGCTGTCAAATCGACCATGTGCTCGTTAAAGCGTTAAGAAACTTCTACTCAGGCGTGCATAAGCGGAAACAAATGTGATGCTCCTCTGGTGCATCATCCTCCTCGCAACCTCCTCCCAAGACTTGGCGGCCGATGAGCAGCCCCGTGTCGCTCGGCTGCGATAAATGGAGACCAGATAGGTTGGACGAAACAAAACAAAACACGGAGGGGTCTCAAACCGACCCCAGACGGATAATCCAGCCCATGTGCTGAGTCATGCAAATGTGGAGAAGGTTTGCATTCCCCTGCCTGTCTGACTCTCCGTCCGTCCGTCCGTCTGTCTGTCTGTGCGCCGGACAGGTTCGGGACGTTCGCTGCAGCCTCCCCAGCGTGCCGCGCTGCAGTTTATTTGCTTGACTCTGCGCCAGTGTTTGATGATGCTGTTGGTGTTTGGAGAGATGGGGGAGGGCCTCGCGACCGCATGTTGACTGGCTGGGTGTTGCCGCTGGAAACACTTCAATCCTGCAGAAAACACACACACAGACACATACAGATACTGTACACACACACACACACGGGGAAAAATGCGGATATTCTGACGTAGATGCAGACAGAGATAAACAAACGTAAACACGCGATGTACAGTGCGTATGTGCAGAGTGGAAACATGATACAAGATACTGTGTGTGTGTGTGTGTCTGTTTGTTTCCTTTCACAGAGGTTGTGTACATACCAGGCTGCTCTTATCCCAAACCATCCTCTCTATCTCACTTCCTCCCTCCTCCGCTGATGTCTGTCCCTCTTTCTTCGCCGTTCTCTCCCTCTTCCAGCTCTCTGCCTCTTCACTTTTTTTTTTTTTTTTTTGGAGTTGTTGGGTTTTGTGCCCTGCGCTGCACGTCAAGGGAGAGGAGAAACGCGCAGAAAAAAGAGAGAGAAAAAAAAAAGTCTCCATCTGTTCAAATATTTGTTTTTCATTCAACGTGAAACACTTTTCTCTGAAAATTTCTTTTTCGGCATACTTCACTTTGTTCCCATGAAGTCTTCAGAGGCGAGGAAGCATAAGCAAATAGAATTCCCCAGTATTCTCAAGTGGGCTTTTTAATGCTCCACCTTCTTTAAAAAGGCTGTGTCCAAAGTTTTTTTTTTTTTCTTCTTAAACTTATTTTCTCGATTGTCGTCCTCTCTCCGATTCACATTCTCCCCTTTTTTTTTCTTTCTTTTTCCTTTCTACCTGTGTTCCCTTTCTTTCTGGATGTTTTCCCACTGGCCACAGCCACCTTTTTATCGTGTAGACAGTTCAAACCCTGTGCACACATGAGACTCTTTTCATGAAATTTGCTTATTCGCTTTCCTGCTGACAGATAAGACGATTAAAGCCATTGTAGTATTTGTTAAATAGAAAGATAAAGCCAGCAGCTGTGTGCTAAGCTTAGCGTAGCGTAAAAAAAAAAGAAAAAAAAAAGTAAACGCTCTCCAAACCAGGACGACTCCAGGAAATTACTGTGCTTGGCTGAGAAATTACCTTTCTGGAACCATAAAAGTCATTGTTACTTAAATCATCGCACGTATTAAACAGTCAAGGCCTATTTTTTTTCTACTAAATGAACTCTGCAGGTGAAAGTAGGTGGATTTTTTTTTTTTTTTCCCCCGTCAAGTTTCACCGCTCATCAGTCTGTTTCATATTTACCAGACAGATATGAGAAGGGTGTCGGTGTCTTCATGAAACGGGCAAGAAGCTCGCCGCTCGTCCGACCGCCTCATCCTCGCTACGAGCGCGCGCGAGTGGATCCAACGCTGTATTTGTTGTGGCATCCAGCCACCCTCCTGGAAGCCGTCCAGCGCCATCCCTCCAGTCTCAGATCCTCGTTTTAAAGATACAGAGTGGAGTCGCCCCAGCTGTTTCCAGATGTTTGCCACCTCTCTCCTTACATAAACTCCATCGGAAGAATGTTTGGCTTGTTTTACAGAAAGAAAACTAAACATTGACCTTTTTTTCTTCTTTCCTTTTTTCTTTTTTTTTTTTTTTTGCTGTGTGGTCAGAGTAGTGTTAGCACACATCTTCTTTCCCCCCTGCCGGGCGAATTTTGATATTTAGAATTCCGGACCTTCCCGTCTAAACACGTGCGCGTCGTTTTGTGACGAGTGTGCGGATGTAGCGGATGTGCCAGGCGCTAAAATCCCGACGCTATCGACCTTGGAGGCGGGGCCGTACGTGGGAATTTCCGAATCGGTGGCGCCAGGCATTGTAAAGTGAAGGAACGTTGTGATTCAGGCGCATCTGTCGCCACAGCAACACGGCTCTTTACGAGCAAGCTACGAACTTCCTGTGTGAGTGCGGGTTTACTTTCGCTACCTGGGCGCCACACATTGCCGGTGCAATCGGAGTATTTCCAAAAAGGTGAAATGAGTCTGATGTGTGCTACATGTTTCTCTATATTCCCCAATTAGTAGTAGTCTGTGTATAGTCAAGTTAGACGACAATGCAGGATAACACACTAAACGTCCGTAGCTTTTAATTACATCTTTTCCTCGTTGGAGGGGAAGGGGAAGAAGTTTGCTGAGTTACCATGGAGACGCCTCATTTTGCCGTCACATGAACTGAGCGAGGAATTTCAGTCATTTGATGCGAAAATGGGGGGTGGTGGTGATTGTTTGGCATTAGATACGCACGGAGGTTTCATTCATTCGTGGGTCGCGCGAGGACAAGCCCGGCCCTCTGAGGCCCAACGTGGAGACGAGCGTCGACGGGAAAACTTCGAAGTCAGCTAATTAAGTTTCCCCATCACACCGCTGCTTACACGGACACAATTTTTCACCGAAACAAAACAAAAAAAAAAAAAGTTACATCCCAAATTGCCTGTGTGGTTTTGTTTTGTTTGCCATTGATACAAGCATCAAAGTAAAGTGAAGTTGTATCTTTAGGACAGAAACGCATCCATCTTACCAAAGACCCTCTTATCATTTGAAACGGGGCTTAAAGGATCTTATCAAAAGTGGATGTTTGTAGTTAGAAGACACGAGGTTATGTCTGAGAAGCCTCTTATCAGTTGGGCTTCTTTCCTTCCTTCCGTTCGAGAGAAGCGACGTACTGATGGCGTTTATTTCTACCACGCAGGGGCAAACTTGCAACCTCCCACGATGACACGGGGCCGTTTGGGCGTATTGACGCACCCTCGTGAAGCCGCGGCGGTTTGCCGAGCGCGGCGATCAGCGCAGTGAGACCCGTCCGTCCCAGACTGGCACCTGAGGGGTCGTTTCGCCCTCCGACAAAGTCTGTTGACACAGTTTGTGAGGATGTGGACTTGCCAAGTGTCTCGGGGAGGTCGGGGCCGGGGGGTCACGCAGGTGCTTTCGGCGGAGTTTAGGTTTTCAAAGCAAAGTTGTGTTTGGACTAGTTTGTGTGTGAACCGTACGCGGAGGCTCTTCATGGGGATGGGAAAAACAGAGACAGAATTACAGTATTTATTTTCACGAAAGCTTCATCTGGCATTTTGGAGCAGCCCCGTTTCTTTGAGCCGATGTTTGACAATATAACACGCTGTGCTTTTGAAGGAAATTTATGAATTTATGCAAAATGTACTTGCGCTCTCCCACGCTCCGGGGGGACCCTCTTGTAGAAGGATCGTGTGCCTTGAATTTTCATACTCCTCTGCTGGTGCAGGTCTGACGCGGACCGATAGCCATCACCGTGGGATAGCACACCCACGTCGAGCGTTTGGACGGTCAAAAAAAGGGGGGCGCTTCCTCTGACTCTCGAGGCAAACAAGATGCAAGACGTCTACATGGGTTCTTGTGTGTTTTTGTATGCCGCGACGTTTGCACGCATGTGTGGCACCGAGGGTTACACAGATGGCGGCGAGGCAAGTTGGATGGAGGGTCATTACTCCAGAGTTAATGCAGTGAGTGGGCAGCGGGCCCAGCCCTCTGTAGAATAACATTATCTAACCCAAAACAATGGGGGAGCGGAGAGCCGGGCCCACACAACCGGGCCCAGCTGTGCAGCAGGGAGCACAGCCAGTGCACAGATAGCTGGGGCCCGGAGGGCAGCTCTGACGCTCACCTTGCTGGACGGTGCCAGAGAGGGTTGCGCAGAGCACGCAGGACACGTTCATACATGATTGAAAATGTCACTTTCCTGTGCAAAGTGCAAAGTATGGAACTAAACAATTTGAGTTTTGGGAACTGCAGTCCTGTGCGGTCTTTACTGTCGGAAGAGGGGGAATGCGAATTAGTCGAGGAGCGAAGGAACCAGGCTGCAAGTTGGCTTTAATGAACAGACATGAATATGTAAACTAGACAGCATGACCGCTCCTCAAAAGTGAAGCCAAAAGATCTCGCTCACCCCCATGTTGGCCGGCCGCAGTATATTCTGTAAACCCCGCCCCTCCCATGTTATCGGATAAATGTCAAAGATGGTGTTTGTCACAACTACATACAGTGGGTAGCTTTTTTTTGGTGCTTTAAAAAGTGGGTGTATCATCATGAGTGAAATTTCAGAAGTTGCAAGTGTACATAAGAATCCCATCACTACTCTAAGACTGTTTTGTAGTGCGCGGTTTTACCAGTATTGAAGTCTCATCACTCATGTTTGCATTGAAACAGAAGCCCTCTTCCCTTCTTGTTTCCAGTCACTGGCCCGCAACCTCGCGGTTATTAGCGACCACACGCTAACCCACCGAGCTAACTGACAACCCCTCTCCGTGCTGCTGCCCGTGATAGACAGCGGCGTCTGTGCCGAGGACATCACAGAGACATGATTTTTTTGTTATTCTCTCGAATGTGTGATAAGATTTAAGCCTGGGCCGGTCAGTCAAGTTCTTGTGCTTTGTTGGTTATGTCAGTCTTCCAGACATTTCCTGGATCAGCCCTCCTGACTTTAGGGATTTGATGCATTTCTTCATCATACGTGATGTTATAGATTGGAGAGAGAGAAAGCTGAGAAAGGTCTTTTGGGCTGTGGGGAAAACGTTCATCTATTTTCTGGTGTTTTCATTGATATTTTTTAATCGTTTCTGAATATTATTGACACTTCAGGTATTAACTGATAACAGTTATGCATGTTGGGTGCTTTAAGGGATAAAATGTGCCAGGAGTAAGTTTGTCAAGTAGTTTGTCTTGAATTTATTATTTATTTATATGAGCTGTCATCCAGAAAGCGTTTGGGCCCCAGTCAGCTTCATGCACCTGTTCGCCAACAGCAGCACCTTTATGGAACATTTTGTTTGCGTCTAAATACCTCTTCTATAACGTAACACCAGCCCAAAAGTCCATTTAAAGGAGGTTGATGTATTTCATTAATCCACTCAGTAGTTTATGCTTCGCTGTGTCAGTTGGGGGAATTAAAAATATCCAAAGCTTCAGATTTCCACGTTTAATCCCGTTCGCCCAGCTGCGGGGCCCAGAAACTCCCAGAATCCAATTTGAGCTACGGGGTTCAGTGGAGCTCAGTGAGATTGGCTGTGGACTGGGAATCAGCTCAGTGCGCACCCACACACACATACACACACATAATCATACATGCACAGAGAGAGAGAGAGAGAGAGCGCTATGGAATTGAGGTAGAGGGAGCGGTTTGTTAACATCTCTATATTGTTTTTACATATGAACGCATCAGTGCACTTTTTCCAACTTGTGCCATTAGGTTGTGGGTACAGTTAAGTCACTCTTGTGTCCCCTTGTGTCATCGGCTCGTCATGTGATCAGCCAGCAGGCCATCTAATTAAAACTGCCAGAGAGTGAGGGCAGGACCCGGGGCTTGGATTGCAGTTTGTTTAGTCACTTTGAAATTCCGCAAACAGCACAAAGCCCGTTAAATGTGGGGGAGGCAGGGATAATGTCGTTGTGCCAAAATAAAATCCAATAAACCAAACGAAAACGCGGCCTGGAATGACTACCACCTCCGAAAAACAAACAACAGCAACCAAGAAACAAAAATAAACGTGCTGTGTCTAACGGGATCTGGCTCGGGTCTCTGTAGTTATCAATTACTCAGCGAGCAGAGACACAACGGGGAAAGGTGCAGAAAAACACAGCCGTCATGATGGGCATGCGAGCGCCGGCAATGTAAATAGAATATTTCCCTCCCCGCCGAGGCAGTCGAATGGGAGCCATTTTGTGTGCAATACTGCCGCCTACTGGACGGAAAGCAAACCTACAGCTGTTGTTGACATCCCAGTTAATCGTGCAGTGGATTAACCGTGAAGGACATGGGTAAATATCAGCACAGGCTGGCTCGCGGAGGGTATCAAACCTGTGACTTTCCACCGCACAACACCGTCCGCCTGTTGTTTGAACTGGACTGCTTTCTCTCGCCCCCCCCTCGCCCCTCCCCACCGAATCCCCTCTTGACGTTGCCGCTCTCCCGACCACGTCATCCGGTTAATCTGTACAATCGAAACGCCGTACGTCACAAACGCTAATCCTTTTGCTGCAGCGGCATCCCCGGCCACAAGGGGGAGGCAGCGGCGCGCGCCGGCAGGGCGCGTTTGGCATGTCGACCGCGCGGCAGCTCGCTCTGGAAACGCTGGCGTCGTCCCTGCCGGCAGGAACTCGAATGTCAATCGTGGGAAATGATCAGTAAAAGCAACTGAATTTTAAAGCAAAGGCTGAATGATTTTGTTATTTATATATATTTATTTACAGCAGCTGCATGCTGGTATTAGTCCAGATTACTGGTTTGGATCCCTTCGCCAACATGATGTCTCCCTCCTCCCCCTTGCGCTTGAGCTACACATCTGGTCCGTCAGCCCAGCTGTTGCGCTGAGCCGCGCGGCGTCATACATACATTTATCTGCTATGTAAATGTGAGATGGGGCCTCCGTGAAAAAAGAGCATGCGCAGGCGGCTCCCCGAGGAAAGAGCAGCGGGATGCCGCGATGTCGCGTGTCCTCAAAGCCGAGGT